>JAHZMX010003257.1:0-20643 GCA_027743895.1 Seira musarum
AATACGAATTAGACGTTCAAGCTTAATTGACTGATCATTTCCTTTTTGACTCACTTGTATGAGAAATTAGAGATAATTAATAAGGTTCAATAAAGAAATTATTTATTGGTTCTTAGTTCTATCCATGCATTACAATTAGCATTACATATTTGCATATGATATTTATCTAAGATCTGGCCTGGTCCCAAACTTTTGTCGAATTTTATCTAAGAAAATATAACGGCTACGTTAATTTAATTTATTTCTGTGTAAAATCTGTAAATAATCTCATGATAATATTACCTGCTACTCCTGTAAAAGGACTGTCCAAATTATCCAAAACGATTAAGAAATTAGATAATTTTCCATCTGCGTCTCCACGACCAGCTTTCCAAACGGAAACTAGCTTTTTAAACAACTCAATAAAGTCGTAACAAGGGTCGTTTCTTATATCTGTTTTGCACTTAATTTTGTCACCCGGGCTTATTCCTAATTTTTCCGCAAGGGTCAACCATTTTTCAATAACTTGTTCATCGTCAGCTAAAATTTTGGCAATGTCGAACGCCGTACAGCCTATAAAAATAACGTATTAACTATTATTTAAATAAACTGCCTTTTAATCGTAATTTTACCGTTGGATCCAATTACTCGATCCTCATATGCAATGCTCGTTGTTGTTGTTGTTTTTGCTGCACCATCTACCTCCATTTCACATGCTTGAGTTTGATCCATTTTTAAATAGACAAAAAATAAAATGTCAAATTAAAACTTACAATCCAAGTTACATACAATTGAACAATTTTGTAGCACAAATTACTAGTTGATACTTCAAAACATATAAAATAAATCTGAGAAAGACATTAATCGTAGTGCACCTATTTTTGGAATACTATTATGTACTTCAGTTTCGTATTGTATGAGATCATGCTCTTTTTTATCTACGATTTTCAGCCAGGAAAATGTTTGAGCAATTTTTTTGCGTAGTCATTCTCAGCTTCCCTTGTTTTATCTTATCATTTATATTTGCATACATAGTCCGTTAGGATTGTGCCTCTGGAACTTTCTACTACCACTGCCACAATGATAAGTTAATTCGTCGGAATTTTTACTAGCGCTACTGGTTATCAGTCAAATACAAAACAAAAATGTACAAAAAAATTAGCCGTAATAATTTGACTACTCATCGTTATCGAAAGCCATGCCAAGCCTTTATAAATTCCAACCGGTGTAATCCTAGAAGCAAAAAATAAAACTAGAAACAATCCAATTGCATTCCATCGTGCAATTTTATCAAAATTGTATAATAATTGTGGTCACCTCATCACATTATGCAGTCAGTGCTCTCCTAATCGTTCTCCTTATCTCAAAAAAAATCACAGCACAACAACAATTACATCAGACTACTTTTCAAAATGCGTTAAATTTTTGTCCCCATCTTATCACCTTTGTACTTCTCAAGTCATAAAACAAGAGCAACAAATTCACAAGTACTAAAATATTTAGGATAACTGCGCAGCAGAAGCAGAAAAATATAAAAAATGCAGACATTCCTTTCGTACCGGGTATGAAGTGAACGCACACTTGTGGCGAATCTCAATTGATTTAGATTACAGGGAACAGCTAGATGATCCAGGTAATAATTTTCGGCTTAAGCATCAACTCAAAACGGAATACAAATTAGGATCTTGTAATAAAATGTATTCGATGATAATTTGTGAAAAAAATTTAGGAAGGTGAAATTACATGATGAGCTCTAGGAAAAAAATACGGTAAACTTTTTTTCCCCACTCAACTCTCTTCTTTTTTGACTCAACTGTTCTGGTTTATTATGCACAAAACTTTTTCGGAATACTAATGAAATGAATTGAAATAGGGATGAACCTTTCGCGAGTTTGAAAGATCCTTTCTTTAACATTTTAAAATTCGGGAGAAAAAGCCTTTTATCTTTAGTGAAATCGTTGAAAATGACTTACTTAGTTTGAGCAACGTAAACCAATGTAGAGCTAGCTCATTTAAAACTTTATTTCCAAGCATTCCAATGCATAAAGATTTTACTTCTCCAGAAGCCATCATCTCATCGTAATTATTTATTCACAGGGAAGAAAATACAAATAATGTTTCTTAATTAAATACTATTTTTCAAAATAAAATACTCAAATTCTAGAGTGATTGACGGCACGACAGCGTCAGGGAAAGTTTAGACTTTTCTGTGAAATTAAAAAAACGTGAGTCAGTCATTAGGGATTTATACACTTTTTTATTATATGAGTTTGTACCATTGGCTTGAATGAATGAATTATTTTTCGAATAATGTATTCAGAATAATTATGCTAATTTACAAGGATAATTAGATTAAATTATTGTGGCATTCCAAAAAAGTTTTATTACTTGGCGTCTGGTTGGGGTGAGATGGTGAGAAAATGTTGAATTTCAGAAAATAAAAAGTCAACTTCGTTTGTGTACTACCTGAAAGTCCCTGAAAGTGCGGCTTTTCTCTGTTGTATTTTGAACTACCTCATTCACAAAAAAACGTGATGTACCATGCCGGCAGCCAAAACCAGTCAAAGAGCCATAGTCATCATTATCATAACGTTTCAAAAAGTCGAAAACCTTTCATCTCTTCTATATTTCCTATTCCTGAAACATAGACGTAGTTTACCCATACCACCGTAATTTTACCGAAAAAATATATCTTGACTTTTTGTTTTATATCTGATCAGTTTTTATGTCTTGATCTCATAAAACATATTCACGTAAGAATGAAGTGCTTTAGGTACACTATTTGTTAATTTCATTGCCCCCGACGTAAGAAGACGCCCACTCTAAACGAAATATAATCTTCCTTTTCACCCTTTGGCCGTCATAACCGTGTTTTTGAAAGGTGTATGGATGGAGGAAAATCAGAATTAAGATGGATTTTCCTAAAATCGAAATACGTAATACAATTTCGAGGAAACTGAAATCTCAAGAAAGAATGCAGATGCGATTCAACCTTGACTGTTTATGACAATGATTGTTTGCAGTAGTTTGCATGACCTACACCCATTTCTCAAGTGGGCACACCTTTCTTATCATAAATTATTACCAAAGAAGAAAATCTGGATCCGAACTGGTTTCTAAAAAAATATTTATTGCTTTGAACGTAATAATTTAAGGGGAAAATTTCAACCATGATTTTGCTGAACACACTGTTTATAATTATATTAATTATTTCTGTTTCTTTTTCTTTCAGGTAAGTACAACAAACTATAAAAAATGAGGACCAAGCAGTCCAGGGGGATCCATGAAGGCTACACAATATTTTACAATTTGGGTCTTAACTTGAAGCTTTGTAAACTTCTAAACCAGGTAACGTTAATTGATAACTACAATGCATGGGGCAGTTCAACTGGAAGATGTATTTGCATCATCAACTGCTTTCATAAATAAAAAATTCATTTCACCTTAAATCATAATTTCCAAAGGTTTTTTCCAGTTGTTCTAGAAAATTAAGACAGCATAAATTGCATATTTAATTGATAATGCACTTTTTGCATAAATCATAAATCAATGCATTTTTATACCTGCACATTCCGTAAGTTGCAAATCCCTCAGAATAGCGATGAAATGTCCAAGGGTGGCGGCTCTTCCAGCTGTAGATCGACGCAATCGTAGAATTTGCGTAAATAAGTCTCTTGGTGTGAAGGTTCCATCATTAGCGAGTCTATAGTTCAACGAAATGATTTCGACTGGAGACAAATCCAGCCGCTCGTGTATTGCCCTCCAATTTTCAAATACTGTTGGGTACCGAACCAAGATTTCCGTTATGTCCCGATACCTGCAATCTGAATACCAACACAAAATCACAACCAATTCTCATTAAAAACGTTTAATAGTCTAATTAGTGATCAATTTTACTATCGTCTCCAATGAGCAGGTTTTGGTGATCCCGAAACTCTCCCATTTCTTATCACACGTCTTTAACTCTAAACTTTAAAAGCATTAAATGTAAGCATTAAATGTAAATGCAAATCTGTGAATGCAAAGATGTGGCTAAAACATTTTTGCCTCCTTAGTGTAAACTTGAGAAGTATTTGCGAGAAAATAAAGAGATAAGGTCTTATCGGCTTCATTTCATAAATACAACATTAACACATACCATTCCATACTGTTTGTTAATATTTATTTTCTACGACATTCTGAAAAAATGCATATACAAATTAATACGAAGTAATAATCTGGTGATGATCCCATGTCTTAATTTGTTTGTTCAAATTACTTCATGTCTTATGCATGTTAAAAAAACAAATTCTCATCTTCTTATTAATCGCAAAAACATTCCTGCCATTCATACTTTGTTGAGAGGTTACTACTTTGCGTATTAAAAAATCGATTCACAATGTAAAAATGTCGCATTTAATTTAACCTCACATTTTAAACCAGCAAAAGTTCTTGCATTATTATGCATTCAAGCAATCTCTGACAAAATTATACTTACATTTTCATGCATGTTCTTTTTTCCTCTTCTCCTCTTGAAGTTCAGTGATAGTGAAATTCATGAGAAATAAAAAAAGCAATTTTTTCTCGGGATCATGAAGCATGAAACTGGAGGCCACCAAGGGCATCTATGGGATCATGTGTATCGATCCAATCCACCTCATACTTACATTACACTTACACCACTTGCGTTGCTTACTACATACACACTGACTTTGGCCTATTCACTTCACATTCAACTTAAAAACATTTCCTCCGCCCTTTATAATGACTTTTAGCTCAACTTGATAGTTTTCCTTTCTTCTCGTACTTTCATCCTTACTTGACTCTCTCGTTTTTTTTGAATCACATACATCCCATTTAAGAAAATAAAACGGACTTCTATTTTTTCCAACCAGCTAGCGCGAGTCAACTTCTTTATTTTTTTTCAAGAAAAAAATGCATTAAGTAAGCTGAGCCGAGCCCATATAAAATGGCTTATATTTACACAAACAAACAGTTAAACCCACTAGAGACCTAGTGACCTCCAAAGAGGGATGAGATGAGGAAGAGTTTCACTTTCCATTTCCAGTCATTTTAAATGGCCGTCGTATTAGATTTCATTCCATTTCCTAACCGTTGCGCATTTACTTTTTACTCCATCACGTTCCACTTTGAAAACCTTTGCCGTACGTAGCTTTAGTTGTAATAGTGATAGGCATGTACTATACCTAAACCATTGTTCTGTCATAATATTCCTTCTTCCTTTCTCGTATTTTTTTCAAGAAAGATAGATCACCCTAAATGTGTCATGGTCTGGTTCATTCAGCTTCACAAGAAGAAGAAAAGAATGCACCAACCAACCAAACCAACCAGCTTTTCTTCTACAAAGTCATTTCCATTTTAATGCTTATTTCATTTCTTTGGAGGAAAAAAAATCTCCGAACAACAGGAGGATACCAGTTTTTAAATTAATAAAAAAATTGCCCAAGAACGAAATACGCTCCGCTAAATTATGGCTTCCTAACACTTTTTATCTTTCCATTAAAAATGTTCTTGCTCCATTTTGTAGAGAACCCATAAGTCCGTGGAGTAAACGCTTTTTTATTTTCCCCATGAAAGTTTTTGATTGTATTAAAAACTCTTGGTATACGAACGAACGGGAAAAGAGAAACAATTTTTCATGTTTTCCTTCATTTAAACTAAAGTTATGAAAGGACGTTAGAAAAAACTGTTTGGATTTGACTCGAATCTTAGGTATAATAAGATGGCTCGTTTCCTAAAAAAAAAGTCATGTTTATATTATGCTTTCCACTTACCCCAAAATAAAAATATTTTGCATTCGAATCAGTTTCAGTTTTTTTTTTGTGGAAAAAGTCTCAATTGATAGTTATAGTTAGGTAAATATCTTGTTAGGTAAATGGGTAAAGTGATTCAACCACTCAAAAGCTTTACAACTTGCAACTTTTGCCTTTTCCCCTGGCAATTTCCCTAATGAATCGAATTTAGAAGGTACTCTGTATGCCACGTTGATGTTGTGCAAATGAAAATGTTATTTATTGTTCTATCGTTCATGGAAATTCATGCATGATTCAAGCAACGTACCGATTCCGATGGTATCATCCACTATCAGAATGCAAGGAACGCGTAGCAAGTTCCCATTTTCCCAAATGCAAGAAGTTTTGTTACTAGCTCTAGCTCTAACAACGGAATAAAAGAAAGCACGTCAGACCAAGCCAAACCACCATAACTAAAAACATACCCAAATTCAGCGTGCCCTCATCACTGGACTGGAGCTTGTCCATGTCCATGGGGGACTGTGATAAGGAGTTTGGGCAACTTATGAGCGGAATATAAATTGGGGAAGATAACGAACATAACGAATTTTCATTTCATTAGAAACGTAGTTCAACCAGAACCGATGTAATTTTGTCAAAAAAAAGCATCACTCGAGCTGGAAAAATTTGTGCAAGATCGAGCATAAAAAGCTGTTCATGGTACCCAAGCCATCTCCTCCAATATCGAGATTATTCGAGATGGTATGGTGACATGAGGCAATAGTAATAGGATTATAGAGAAACTATATAGCTCATTAAATTGTGCACATCAAAGAGTCCAAGTTTTTTTTTGCAAAGAAAAAAAAAACTTTGGAGGAGTATAACCTGGTAGAATGTTTAAGCTAGTTTCAAATCCAAAATGAACTTAGTTCTTGTTTGGATAGCTCCTTTGGATATACCTAAAATGCCCAAGTCCAGGCAAGGCACTCCTTCCAAACTAGAGTCTTAGGTCGTCCCGCCTGGGTCGAAGCTTCGAGGCTTATGGGTTTCATATTTAATTTAAAATTGAACTTTGTCTATTAGAAAAGATTTAGCCAATTTCACAAGGTTTCCTGTACAAGTAGTATTGGAGGTATAAGAAAATACTTATGAAATAAGTTTAGTTATTTTCTTCTTGGTGAAGAAAATAACTTCCTGTTTCTCATCCTCCCTCTGGAAAACATCATCATCATCAACATCATCGTCCTCATAGTCATCATCATTTTCGGATACACAATAGGAAGCAAATGAGTTGTGAGAGAAAGGGAGCAATCATGTCATGGCATGTCATGTTGTGAGAGTGAAAAGAGCAAAACCAAAAACGAAGTGAGTGGGTAAGCCAGGAAAAAAAATATAGTATGTTCCACCAGAAACAAGATCATTTTATAAGGACACTCCACCTGTAAAACATATAGTATTTTTGGCCATTACATGTTATTTCTGGAAAGGAAAAAGCTCCCATGCTGACACTGGTGAAATGAAAGCGGAGAAAGCTTATTGAGCGAAAATTTTCTACTGTATCCTGTATTGCCAATATGCTTACTCCCGCAGATTTTCCGTGAAAAAAAAGAAAATCTGACTGGGTGGGTTGGTTTGGTTGGATGGGATCTGGGATTTTCTCGGGTACATCCACCAGATTTTCTACATATTCTTGTCCTGGTTTGGCTTGGTTTGGTAGGATTTTCAACGGGAGATAAAAAAAATATATATCAAAGTGCTCAGAGGAAGAACTCACACAGGGAAGTTGAATAAAGTAGGCATTCAACTTGGACCTGGTCCCTGGTCTTCTTCTCTCCTGTTCTGTTGAACTTTGTGTTCTATTCTTAAGCTCATGTGATCAAATCATCTTGTAAAAATTGTTGCGAACGGAGAAAAAGGTCTTTTCAGAGTGCAACTTAAGCTTTTGTATTTTCGTGAGACGACGAGAGGTACGAGAGGATGGATAGTATATCGTATCAATCTAAAAGAAAATCCTGGCGAGTGGAGTTGACTCTCTTGAGCTTTTTTGAAGAAGAAAATGGGCGGAGGAAGAATAAAAAGAAGGGAAGTGAAATGGAAAGGAAATTGGTTTTCAGGATATTGCTTGTAGGGATTTCCCTAATAAAACTATGCAAATTGGTGTGCTGTTTAAGTGATCACATGCTGATATCATGATAGTACTAACATTCCTTCCAAAAAGATTACTGTCACCTTATGTTTCTTAGATGGGAACACGGTGATAAAGATATGATTACGTTGGGATGGGACAAGATCCAAATTAAACTCCATTTTGACTACTTTGCTGTTCAAGATGTTGGCAGTTCATATGAATTCAACATTTGCATAGATTTTTTCCAAATAAAAAAATCCGCAAATACTGATTTGGAAAAACCAGCTACTTCATGATGAATGTTGCATCTGATTTTTGGCATGTCAATCAAATTCCTTAATATCTTAAGCAATTCTATCCAATAAACAAAAATTACCACCCTCTGGCAATACGCTCACATATATTTCATGACTGGATTCGTGACAGAAAATATGTGATAGTGAGGCTCATCAAGTATCATGCAATGCTTATTACTACAATTTTTTTTAAACTGAAGACTGGTTTCGTTTGTAATGAATGTTACATTTAACATGTCGTTCTCCTATTATATTTGATAGGCTAAAGATGTTAATTAAACAACGATAACAATTTTGAAAGCGCCGAAAGCTAAATGACTATTTTCTCGCTTGCTTTGTTGTACACATGCGATTTTTTTTCTTTTGTAATTCTTTAATTTACTCATTCCGACTTTACATCTTTTGAGCTGGAGCCAAACCTCTTTATTGTTCATGTCTTTTTAAATAAACAGGTCGACTCACAATCAGCAGTTAAGCTTGTTATTGTTATTGTGCGGTATTATAAAAATAGGTATGCAAAAAGGATTAGGAATTTTTTAAAAAAGAATTGCACCTGCAATAAAACTCGGGAAAGGTGAGATTAAAATTTGAGAGGGTTTGAAAAAGAATGCATAATATTTCGCATATTCAACAAAGCCTACTTTTCTAATTCTCCGCATTAAATCGGTAAAGCGGTCTCCAAAATATTATCAATATTTTTATTGCATTAAAATGCCATAAAACATTTGCGTGATGACATTGAAGAAATTGAAGGAAAGAAAAAATCGAAAATGAGCATAGGTCAATACTCCACACAGCTTCCAGTCCAGTCCAGTTTGCTTTTGCTTTGAAGTTCATCTTGAATTTTTATCAAAACAATAAATGTTTCATCGTATTGTAATTGTAACCTGACCAAAAGAGTTGATATTTTTTTACTGTTGAGGTATTAAGCAATACGTGATCTTCATGACTTCATGAATAAAATACGAACACGAGTAGAGGAAGACCACCGACTTTATTGTTTTCCCATATGATGATGATGATCAACACTTGAGCAGGTTGTATCGTAAAAAAGTAATTTATGACTCTTGCAAAAAAGATAAAAAAGATCAAGAGTTTCTTAACTTGCTTCATCTACTGCCCACTTCTTCGTAGTCGTTGTAAGTAAGTATGGAAGAGAGTGTTAATGAATCCACGTCCTACGTGTTGTTTCTTTATGTTCATATCGAAGTTCGATCAAATCAAGTTTGATTTGAGACTCTCCTCAACAAAGCAGTCAATAAATGCGTGTGAAATCTTGCTCAGATCATAAAAGGAGTAACCTGAAACTTGGTTCGGTTTGTTTTTTTCACTCTTGCCTTGCTACAATCGGATTTCTTCAACTCTTTCCGAATGCTAAAACTGGCAAACTAAAGTTGAGAGTCTCCGGCGAGCTCACTGTCGGGAGAAAATCACACTTTTTGGAACTATCTATGGGCTTTGTTCCATCGCAAGAGAACGGTGGATTCATGAGGGAAAATCATGGTCTAGCGTTTCCTCGATAGAGGGCCTCTGTTAGAGGCCTTGTAGCTTGTTTGTCACTTGAATTTGAATGCTATATCATGCCAAGCACAAAATCTTAACTGATGAAATAACGACTTCTGTTGAAAAATTCTTTGCTTACCAAATCGGACTATCAGAGTGCACCAAGCCATCGATAATAACCTGAAACGCGATTATGATTAGCCACGGTAATAGTAATTCGGCGTTTCTAAAAATTGTTAACATCTTAACCCAAGTTAATATGGGAGTCGAATTTTTGTCAAAGGATTAGCATTTTCCAGACTTGTCCAAGTAATCGTAAATGATAGAGATCAACAATCCTACACGCTACGGGGTCTTCATTTCAACATCTTAAACATTGCATTTTTATTTTCCCTTAAATTGCGGATGTAAAAATGTCACATTTTTTCTCATCACGAAATCCTCTGACATTTTGAGGATTGTAAATCCTGCCATATGGACTTGCCATTTAAAATGTCACTGAAGAATTGAGAAAACTCACATCTCAACTTAAATCGTGTCAAGTCCCCTAAATTGCTCAGTTCCTCTCTTTGCCAACGATTTGAGCGGAAGAAAGGATGAAATAGAATTAATCTTGTTACTCACAACAGAGAGCATTGGCAAACCGCAACCTAAACCTAACCTGGCCCAGACCGAGGTAGGTTGATATTGAACAAAACTAGATAACTCGTAAAATTTGAGATAGGCCAAGCCATGCCAAACTCAAGCAAACCAACGACTTTTAGAGAATTTTTTTGGAAATACAAAATGTCAAACAAAAAAGATCTGACTGGATCGGTTTGTGGGGGATGATTATAGGTCAACGAAGCCTTATATGAAGCACATATATGCACGTACGTTGCTTCCTCATTAATTTTAGAAGAAGACGAGGCAAACCGTAATTTATTTGTGGATGACAAACCTTCGAAAAAAAAACAAGTTCCAATGGAACCATATGGTCCCACTTTACAATTTTGATTGCATCAACAACTTTTTTCATCTGTTCCTTTTCTATTTTCTAGAAAAATACATATATTTTTTAGAAGAGAATCCCAAGAAGTTAAATAAAAGTTTAACAGTTTTATAGCAATCACAATCACATATTATTTTCTCCCTTTTTATACTTCACCACGTACTCAAACTACCGTACTACTTTCGAAGTTGTCGATGATTGCGAAACTGATGATTACAATTTACAAACACACAAGAAATTGGCAGGAGCGCTTGGCCTGGCCTGACGCTTTCCGTATGAATGGAAAGAAGGCAGTAAATCATAAGCTCGCCACAAGTATAATTTATTGTTTGCCCCCGTAACATTTAAACTTTCTGAGAAAACACTTCTAAAAGACGACTTCTAAAAAACTTTCACGAGAATTTTGTAAGATATTTTTTGTCGACCGCCTTTGCCTCAACTGTCGTACAACTTTTTTTTCTCTCTTATTCTTGAATAATTTTATCACATAAAAGTACATGTTTTTATCATTTAATTTCCCCTTAAAATAATAAAAGAGCTGGAGCTTACTCCGATTCGTCCGTCCTTTCCACTTCCCGTTGAATACTTAATGAATGGGAAATGACGTTTTAGCTTTGAAAAATTATTTTGTAAAGTTGCTGTTGCTACTATATATAGCTGAGTAAGAGAGTTATCATCATCATCATCAACTTTTTTTTCATAATTATTGCGATCCTTACCTTCAACTTGAGCTGTTACCGTTTTGACTACCTCTATACTCTAAAGTGAAGTAGTGATTAGGTGCTCATCCTTTTTATCTTCTTTTACTTTCATTTTCATGTTCCTTCACTTGAGTTTTGGTCATGGCCTGTCTTTATACGTATCCATTATTCAAAGATGCATAATACAGATGTTCTTCTAAAAAAAGAAGTGGAGTGGTTGTGTATTTCATATTTTCCGTGCATTTATGAAAAAATTATGGAAATCTAATTGTGTACAAAAACGTCTAATGTTAAACTCGTGTATTCATTACAAAAACGGAATTCATTCCCGACCCACTTTTAATCGCAAAACTATAATGGCAATACCGTTAAGCTTTAGTGAACAGTGTGTTTAGTTTACTAGTGACTTGACGGACTGACAGACCTCACCAAGCCAACTTTCCTAGTATTTAGGTTAGCTTTCAAGAGGAAAACATAAGAGTTGATAATGAGGATGACGATGGCAGGAAGTAGTGTGGCATTTAACAAAAGACACATTCTTTAATATTTCGTTTTGGAAGAGAAGGCTAGAAGGCATGAGTCATGACATAAGCATGAGCAGTGAAGCAGACCTCCGTGAGATATCAAAGTGGAACCATGTGGAATCGCTTTTCCTTCTAGAGTATCCAATCAGATCACACAGCGTTGGTGTAAGTTGAAGAAAATAGTTTTTCTTTAGGATTAAAATAAAGTCACATTTCTCCGAGCCCACTAATGGCTATCATTACAACTTCCTCCCGAGTCGTAGCCTCGAATTTCTTTGGGGCTGTCATTCCCAAAGCAAATTATTCAATAGAATATGTAGGACAAAAAAAACTTTTTTCCTCATTACTAGACAAGCAGATATTCCGCTTGAAAAATTACTGCTTTGAACAGTGGAAAAGAATCCTTTTGTTAACTTTCCTCGTTGATTAGGTAGGTCTTTGCTGAAAATTCCAGTGAATTCTTTATCCTGTTTTGTCATTTCCTCATGCAAAAAACTTTCTTCCTTTTTATCGACTTAATTCTAACTTGTTTTGCAAATACGGAATTCCCATCTTCCGTTGGTAAAAAAAAGTGTTGATGTTTTTCTCTTTCTTTCTCTCGGTTGAGCGCTGACTTTTTATCAAACATTTCCTTTCAAGCTCACAGAGAGGGATAATGATGATACCTGGATTTTTACGGTGTGGTTGTCATCGTTTGTTACTGTTGCTGATGTGTTCTCTGTTCTCCGTCTCTGTTTGTGTGACTTGACTTCATGTCATATACATTTTTTTTCTAAAGAACTGAAAAAAAGCTGCTGTTTGTTACACATACTCGTGAGTCGCGACTCGCCACTCACCTTCGACATTTTTTATGTGCATTGATTGTGCATGGTTTTTTATAAGGGGTTATTCTACCGAGAGGAATTATCTAAAGAAGAGAAGACTTAAAACATCGCATCCATTTTCTCTCTGTTTCTGCCTCTAGTGAAAAGCTCCTTCTACATTCGTTACTTTCCATCTATCCCTCCAAACAGCATAAAAAAAGATCACACCTGATCCCACTACAGATACGTAGGACACAACAACCCAACTTGTGTAAAAAAAAACTTTTACTTAAAAAAATGCTTTTTGCTCTGAGCTGGTTTGGTTTGGTTGAGTGTGTGAGTGAGTGCTAGGCACTTTTCGTCCTTCCTTTTTTTTCTGCCATACTCTCCTCATATCATGTCAGCTAATTCTGAAAAAAGGACCTGAGGGAAATGGAGAAGGAAAATGGAATACGGATGGAGGAGTAAATGAAAACGGATACTAAAATACTTTGTTCGTTTCATTCGTATGCTCTTTACTCTAGTTGGTTTCTCACATTACGTTACCTCTATATTCCAAAGCTTGAGAGCTGATGGAATCTGATATTTTCCCATTTTCAATTCTCCTTTTATAGTTAAGACATTTACGTTTGATGCTCACAGCAAAAATCGTAGCATTTAGAGATTCAACCAAACCAACAAACAAGCAAACAAATAGATAGACATTCTCTCGGTTTTTACTTGCTGTAACTGTTGATCTGATCAATCCATTTGAAGTCTTCTTGGAAAGTGGGATTTGCATGATTTTTGGTCCATCTTTTTTTTTTATTAAAAATCCTTGCTTCAAGGGAATTTCTAGTGCTCCTTGTTGACCTTTTTTCAGATATTTGTGAAGTGCTACAGTGAACAGACTGACTTTAGAAGTGCTACCTTTTTTTTTACTCTCCAATCAAAGCTTGTTGTCATTTAAAATCCGCTGACATTTCATGCTCTCAGAATTAATTTAAGTGGTTCGACCTAGCCTACGTGTCAAGTCACAGTCACGTCAGAATACTTACATACTCTTGCTTTTTTTCCAACCTATTTGAAATATCAGAAGGATTTCCGAGAAAAATCTATTTTTACCGAAAATATCTCAACCTGACTTAAGATTCTGTTATGATTTGGGATTTTTTGCATTAATATTAATACAAAAATTTCCATGCTCCACTCCACTCAAAAAAACTGATTTCTCTTCAGTTTTCAATTTCATAATAAAACTTAAAGTGGCTTGACTTGGCTGTGATGTGATGTCTTCATTTTACTACCGTGTGGTAGTGGTTAGCTAAAAAAGCCCACGAATTACTAATAAAAGGCAAAAGCGCTTTAACTCTCGTTCGTACGTCTTGTGTGCGCTGTGTTGTGTTGTGTTCAATCTACTTACTCAACCTACACACTTTTTGAGAAAATCAAATTGCTTATATATAAGGAACTTCCCTTGAATATGTCTGTCCTCCTGCTGCTTTTTTGAAACAGTAAAAAACTTCCTTTTTGAAGAGATATGACAAGACAAGACAGATTGTATTCGATTGAATCTTAAAGCTCCCACAGAGTTACAACAGCACTACCATAATCAAGATGATCATCATTATCATCAGAATGAGATCGGCAGCTTTTTCATCTTTATCATTTTCTTCTCTCTTGCCTTCTCGTGCATCTGAATCTGAATTTGAATCCTGTTTGGGAACTCGTTCATTCCCAAATAAATCAGGAGAAAATCAATCCATAACACAACACACGGCACACGCATATGAGCGATATAAAAGCGGTTCCCATCATCTCCAAAATTCCGGTTAAGAAAACCGAAAAAAAATTGAATACTCCTTTGAAGACGCGGCTGGTTCACCTTCCCATCTTGTCGTGATTTACCTACAATTTTCTTGTCCTTCTCACACAAAACGGAAACTCGTTATTTTTATTTAGTGCAAAAAAAAATCCTAGTGATCTCATCTTCTCCATCTCAGCCAGCATTGCATTGCACCGTTGGCTTTGGCTTGGCTTGGAGGAGCTTTACTTACTCACTCACTTCTTCTATTACTTCAACTTCTTCTTTCACTGTGACGGTGACAGAATAAACGCGACGACGACGGCAACACAAAAGAAAAAGGAGCATCACTCCACATTTATTTGCGTAGCCTTGTTTTCCACAAAATTTGTCTCCCTGAGCCGAGTTGAGAACTGAGATCTTTTTTTTTCTTCCTTCCTGTGTACCGTGTATCATCGTCTTTGTACATTATCGCCAATGTTATCTCAGTTGACCGTGTTCGTTATGAACGTCGTGTGGAGTGGAGTGAAGTGAGTGATAGTGATGATATGATGATGATACGTAATAGTAATAGCAAATAGTAATGGTATCAAGAGGAAACACGTACATCCAATTTGGAGTGCATTAGACACACACGTATCATCATCAACATCATAATCGTCACACATTACTTACATAGGTACTATTTTTTAAAGACCGCTATCATCTTCTTGGCTTTCCAACCGCTCTTATTACATTACATTACATCACATCTCTCCAATATTTTTCAGTGTGTGGTTCTACTTACTTTGTGTCTTCTGTTTTTACTTATGCACGATCCACTACAACTACAGCTACAACTATTACACAACTCCACTCGGAAAAAGGAAGCTGGCGCATTTCTCAAAACGCTCCTTGGTCTTAGTCTTCATGGTTTTAAGAGGAAGAACGTGTTTATTTCGAGCGTAAATGCTTGTAAAAACACACTGCATTTTCTCGTACAAAAACGTGCCCGTTTGCCAAACCAAAGCAAAATACGAATACGGCGCTACAACAGCAGTAGCATCTCCGACAGAAAAAAAAAATATTTAAAATGAGGAGCGAAAAGGACAAGAAGGAAGGGAAGCCAAAGCCAAGGATAAGAAAATACTTTGGCCAAGAATTTTCTTCGTAGCTGTAGCCATAATTCAGGTTTTTGCTGTATTGCTCCATTTTTCGGCAGACTTTCTTTATCTCTGCAGTGATTCGAAAATTCTCATCTTCAGATCTAGCTGCCCTGCAACGCAACAAAAAAAAGTTGAAGAAAGCAATATAAAAAAGTGAAACGACAAATTTTTCACTATTTTTACTCCAAAACATTAAAGGGAAAAAACGTTTTTTGTGTTCTTTGATCTCCTCCGCTGGAAAGTAAGAAAGGAATAAGATGACAATGGTGAAAGGGAAAAGTACATAAAGGCCAAGCCAAGTCATAATAAGAAGTCCTAAAAAAAAGAAGGGATTCGGAGAAGTCCCATGTCTATTTCTTTTGTGTGGCCATCATCTATGATCTTATTGAAGTTCGTTTGTCTAGTTGTCTGTGTAAGCAAACCTTAAACGAAAAATATTGTTTGTTTTCATGAGATTTCGTATTTTTTTCACTCTCTCTGCATCTTTTTTTTATGTTCATGTTTTTGTATTGGTGCCAATACATGTACTTATGCCGCACAAAAAAGTTAATACAATGAAGTGAAAACATGTTCTACTGAAGGACCCCTTTTATTCCCATCTTGTTTTTCGGTTTGGAAAAATGCGGACGGGATAAAGTCTAAAGACTACTTCTTTTTAGAATGGTGCGTACTGGACATTTTCAGTGTGAAAGCAGTGTAATGTGGTGACCAGCACTTACAATAGATCCTGAAGAAAGGACTATTACTTAACGTAGTGGAGTTGGAGATAGTAGACAAACACGTCATTGCAGTTGTTTTAAAATACAGTTGTGCAGAAAGTTCTTTAAAGCTTAAGTAGTTTTTTGGTATTCAGTTTTGGATTATGTAAAAGGATTGGTATTTGGTACCTCGTAAAAAATTCAAATTAATCGGCATTAGTAATTTCCTCTGTGCCATTTACTTTCGGAAATTGACACCATTTCGATTTGATATAAAGCCTACTTTGCCATCAATATTGTATGGTGTGTCGTGGTTGGCTTGCGGTTGCGGTGGTTTATGCAACTTTAACATTTTTTTTCAATTTCATTTCGACATGAAATATTGAAGGGAGCATTTTATTTTTTCCACCGATTTAGTGCCTAATGTTTCATTTAAATAATGCACGGATTTCGGTGAACAGAGGGTCTTTGATTATCTAGTCACTTGCGCAATACCCTCAAAAAATAGAACGTTGTTGATGTTTTTGTATTCTTAAGGTATTGCGTGAGAAGAGTGTTGGGTAATAGTCACATAAAAAGCTGCAACACTTTTCACATAATATATTCAAACTGAGTTGGGCAACCGCCTATTAATTTTAATTACGATGGATAAAAACATTGAAATCGTGGAGCTTCCCACTTCACCTCCTTCACGCTCCCAGTCTCTGTGCTCGGAGCCAACCTCTTCTTCTGGAATTGTGACATCTCCACCTGTTGTCGAGGGTATTGTTGAGCTGCCAGGTGAAAGTTTAATTTGCTCTCCTTCTTCCACCTCTTCCCTTGCCGGCGGCTCAAGCGGCGGTGAAAGTGTTGACGTAGACGATAGAAGCTTAATGCACCAGTTTCATCAAAACTTTATATCCTTAGGACAAAAAGTAGGGACAACGTCAACGTCAACCTCTTCCTCTCAACAGACGAAGACACAAACATCTACAACACGAAAGGTGTTTCGATCAATATCCTCCTCTTCATCCTCGACTACCACAACACAACAAACTCAACAGCAAGTTTCCACCTCTTCCTCCTGTTCCTCTTTGTTATCTGGTCCTAACAATAGTAATCGAAAAGGTGTCACATTCTTTGGCCAACAACAGCAACAACAGCACGAGCTTCAGATTTCAAAGTCTCACTTGGCATCTTTGTCAACTCCATGCATTGCCTCGATAATGGCAGATGTTAAAGAAGAGGAGGAAGGAGCGGTTGACGAGGAGAGACGAGGTGGTGGTCCTGGCCCTGGTTCTTGTGGCTTGGGCAGTGTACAGTCCCTGAATCTGTCTCACGAGAGTACTTTAGTCGAGGGTGAAGGAAGACAGGAGAATGAGGCAGAGATGCGAATGCGAGTCATGGCAGAAAATTTATCCTCCCTGTCTACTTCAGTTTCCTCTCTTGCTCACCACGAGGGTAGCGGTGGAAGCGTTGTGAAGGAGGCTCTCATGAAAACTTCATGTTCGACTTCTTCTGCTCTGGCAACAACAGAAGGAGCCAATGTTGTCTCTGTGAAACAGGGAACTACTTCCACATCTACATCATCTTCCTCCTCTCTATTCGCTGCCCACCAGCGTAGACGGTTGATGACTAGTCGACAGCAGAAGCAACATCAATCCATGATTGTGCTGTCGAGAACGACATGCTGCCCACCAGCGTAGACGGTTGATGACTAGTCGACAGCAGAAGCAACATCAATCCATGATTGTGCTGTCGAGAACGACAAAACAGAGCTGCAGATCCCACAAGTTTTTCAGGTTAATCCATTTTCTATGCTTTAATAATAATCTACATATTTTGCCACATTTTCACGGAAAAAATATATTTTCATGACGGGCAATTCGAATGGAACATGACGAATGATGCTCGAAAAAAAAATTAGATTGAATCTGATGAAAATGTTGGAATAGGGCCAGGCTGTCAGAATTTCTGTACTGATGGTGATGGCTGACACATCGTGTGTTTTCTCCATTATCAAACAATTTGTTTTGTACGTTACATTTGATTCTACGCTTGTTCGAAAACCGTTGGCGCAAATAGATAACACACGTCTCGGTATGAGAGTGAATTTCTAAGTAAGATTCTCGAAAAATGTGATGCATGTTGGATGATAATGATAACGTTGAACAGAAACTCCATTTCACTTTTGGCTGTGGCTTGGCATCCTCAAAAAATCTCATAAACTTTTTGACATGATCTTTTATGGAAAGTGGCAGCTGTGTCCCTGACTAAGCACCTTTTTCCATATGCACTTGCCACGCTCTTCTGCAAAATACATTAAGATTACAGCATACCTTCTTCTTCGTCTTCATGACTCAAATTTTCCTCCATTAAGTTAATATGGGAGTGGGATGTAGTAATGGATTTTTAAAAGTTTTTCTCCTTCTTGAAAAATTATAACACGGTGACATTTCAAAATAACTCTCAAAACATACTTGGTTAATGTCTCCCAATCCCAATTGTATTTATCCGTCTTAAGGACTACCATAATTTTGGTAAAGTTGACTTTCAAATAGAATTATTTTTCCTTTTGGTATAGGTATAAGTACAAAGCAAAAGCAAATTGGGTCTCGCCTTTGTAAATTGTGAATCTCATGTTTCCATTGGGCCATTAGTGCAACCCACATACTCGAAAATCACGCGGTGATACATTTTTCGAAAATTGTTTTTCGCAAAAACCGCACCCGCACCTTTACGCTAGATTTCCTTATGGTTTCTAATATTTCATCCAATCTGCAAAACAGCAAACACGAACGATGCGCATTTTCGAGGCAAATGCAATATTAAAATTTTTTTGCAGGAGTTGTGTGATTCGTGGTTTTCACTTATGGCCCACAATGAATGTATTTTTTTTCAAGGTGAATTAACCATTTTCTCGAGGAAAGAACTGAATCAAACAAATGTACTTGCTACAGATAAGTATGTACGTGGGCGGATTTTTATTATTATTATGACTCTGACTGTGAATGATTTTTTACTTCGTTAGTGTCATGATTTACGGAGCGTGCCGTACCTTCACTGTTTGCATGGTTGGGTAAAGCCTCCTGAATCGGATTAATTTGCATTTTACAATTTTTGCTTCTTCTTTGGCTTCCTATCTTCAATCCTCTCTTGAGTAAAATAAAAAAAGTACATAAATGAATATGTATTTATTTTTGAGTTGTGTAGTATCAGTATCTGTTCATCTCATTCGAAAATATGAAATGTTTATGTAGCACTTTGCGTTTGCTCGTTTCATTTTCCCATCTATTCCATATTCATCAAGAAAAATCACGAGCCCGAACTGAGTTATCATCTATCTTTGCAGTTTTCGGTGACGTGACGTCGACGTGACATGGTGAGACTGACGAGAGCTTTTGGTTCATAGTCTCATCTCAACTCAACTCAACTGAATGAGCCGGCGCATTACTATATTTACTCTTGGGTTTTTTATGGGGGTTTAATACGAAAATTCAGCTATTGTGATGTGATGAAAGACGATGATAAACTGCTTGCTTTCATTCTCCACTGAAAATGAAAGAGTGAAATAAAGTCGGCTTGAGTTTTAATGTGTGTGTATACCTAATGCTAATAATACCCCTTTCATTCTACTTGATCCTAATATTAATGGCAAACCTATCATCATCATTGCACTTGTACAATACTTGTAGTCAGTTGGGTTTTGAGTCTTTCAGTGGTGCTCGTTTTACAAAGAATTACCGAGATTTATGTCGGCAGAGGGATTTCATTCAACGAGGTATCAGCATAATCACCCTCATTATATTACAGACATTCGCTTTTATTTAAGTCTGCTTTCTCGAAACTCGTTTGTTCAATGATGCTTTCAAAAAATGTTAGGCTGGCTGAAAGAATTGAATAATGAAAAATTAAAATGGCCTATAATCTCATATCAATTTAATTAATTTGCTTTTATCGAAATGCTCGTCCCATTTTTTGTACTTTGAGTGGTTTATTATTATCGACAAAGAAGTAGACACAATATTACATGTTTTGTAACCTTTAAATATTTAATTAAAGGATATATCTTCATCTTAATCCATTTTATAGTCCTGCTTCGTCTCGTTTCAAAATATTTCTGAAGATGGCGGACCTTTACCCCCGGCTCCATTCCATCGAAAGAAATAATAAGCTTCCAACGAGAAATGCTTTTCAGCATTTTGATGCATACACTTTCATTCCACCTTATTTTTTTGTAACTCGTACAATTTGTTCATCAGCGTGTTTGAAATAGAGAACGAATCCAAAATTCAAACATAAATCAGTAAGAGTTGTACATGTTTACCACAGTTAATGAGGTTTTTTCTGAATGAGAGTATTGAGGAGAAAAAAATTTATT
>JAHZMX010003258.1:0-12923 GCA_027743895.1 Seira musarum
CCGCCTCCGCCATTATGAGTAGGAGAACGTGTGCGTGGATGATCATGCATACGAGCTATAATTTTCCTGTCATTTCGCTTACTTTTACTTGCTTACCTAGAAATACAAATAATTACTAAACTGCATCTCTCTGGGCGAGGCTGCATCATATCGCATTGCAACGTAATTAGTAAGTTGATGCCAAGTGAAGCCAACAACGGCATTTTGCATCATGTGCCATTCCCTCTTAATTGTACAGAGATGATGGGACAATTAACAGTTTTGTCTCTTGTCTAATTGCAGCTCGTGGAGAAAGAGAAACTAAATCGCATTTTCCTTCTACTTTCCTTCATGAAAATCGAATTTCGAATTTCTACACTTGCTTGTGTCATGTATGACGAGCAATTTGTAATTGTAACGATTTACTTTTATTTGTATGTTTTGGTTTGGTAAGCAAAAAATCAGACCTGTGCCATTCTTTTGAAATCTAGTACATATTTTTTTGCTTCATCTTCTTGGTCGGTCACTGGTGTAATAATATGGTCACGTCATTTGGTCGCGGTATACCTCATCTTCTTGAAAGTCGGCATTTCTTTTCGTTGAGCTCAAGTTTCGACCGAAACGAAATCGAAGCCGATATGCTCACCGTTTGAACAAATAGAGAGAAAAAGGAGCCACACAAGTGAATTTGAGAACGTGATAAAGTGGCCAATGATGGTAAAAACGAAGGTTTTGCTTAAAATTTGTATCATTTTGATAAATAGTGATTCAAATGCTTTTTATTGGTCTTGTCTTCGTCGTCGTGGTCCAATGGTCAAAGAAAAACAACTGAAACAAGTGCAAGAAAAAAATATAGAAGATAATCATGATCATGACTACATGACACTGATTTACCGATGAAATGTGCTCGTTTTCGTGAGATAATGATGCGTGAATCGAGTGGAATTTGGGTAATGAAGTCAAAGTATAAAAATACAAATGTTTGTCGACTTTTCTAAACTATTTTGTTTTCTTTGGATTGGACGATTTACTAATCCTAAATTCAAATAATTTGGGCATGTTTTATCGATTACTTGCTTCGTGAGAATCTTAAATGAATTTCTAAACAAAGAGAGCTGATAAGCTGTCATGATTTGATAAAAAACAAGCCTCTCATGACCTTAAGAAATGCGTGGAGCTGGTGTAATTACTGCATGAAGTCATCTATGCTAACAAAAATTAAATCAAATACCAAACCACGTCAAAAATTTTTATCTGGAGAATAGGAGCACAAGCCGATATGCATAAGGAACCATTGGATTAACGGTGCAGCCTATCGTTGCCATTTAAGTAAAGAAGGAATGAATGAAGCTAACAACATTTGTATTTGTCATTTGGAACATTTTAAGAAATTCAAATTTTATTCAAATTGGTCAGGTGTGAAAAGGACATAATGGACACAGCCAATAAAAAATATTTATAGTGCGTAATTAATCTGTTTCATACTCTATTTATAAAACAATTTTCCTTAGTTCAAATGGTAAGTCTTTTCAGGAAATAATTTCCTGAGCCGAACATTTAAAAACCAGGAATTTCCAATCTGGCACTAAAAGTCTTGTAATGGAAGAATAATATACCTACAAATAAAAATATCGATAACCTTAACCAGGACAAACTGGCTGGTGCAGGGCGAACATTGACCGTTGACATTATTAACGACTTAAATAATTTTAGTTTAAAGTTACTCTACAAAAAAGTATAATTTTTTTACTGTAATACTTAGCATACATAAAAAATCCAGAGTTTTTGTTAGTTGCCGGTGCAGACGAGACAATGAATTACGTACAATGAATGATAGAAATCTTATTCCCTGACAGAGATACTTCAGATGCGACTCAAACATTTTCTAATTCACATTCTGCAAGATTGATATTGACATCGAGCAAACAAACAGCTATTGTCTATTGTATTATAAATTGCAAAGTAATTTTCAAGATTTAATTTTTTTTAAAATTAATAATACTGATGTAGTTTCGACTGGACTGTATAATTTCTATCACATTGCAATTGTTAATTAGCAGTAATATACTTAAAGCGGACTCCCGATTCAATTGGTAGGCTAAACTATTTACAAAGTTACTTGAATTGAATTAATGTACTTTAATAATATTTATGTAAGTATGACACAATTTACAATTACAATCAAGTGCAATGTGCACATTGTTGATTTTTTGGTGGAAGGTACTAGATTTGCTTTGCTTCCAACTCGAAGTGGAAGCAAAGGGAAGTGTAGTAATAATATTTGCAATAATTGCAATAAATACCTTTCGACAATTTTTTCCTAAAGTGTAAGTAATTTAGTGTAGTATTCTATCAATTTGAGTTAGTAGTAAAATCCTCTCCTCCAACTTCATACAACACATTTTTTTATGTTGTGTCTACGTTTAATTTGCACCTGGCTCGTGCTCTGTCACTGCTCCCAAACAGCACTCAGTTACGGTCACCAAAAAATTAAATGGAACAAGCTTCCTTTTTTTGGATCAATAACTAGAATGCAATTTCCCAACAGTTGAATTTCCAGTCTTTATTAAAAAAATAATCCCTACATCCCAAATCCAAAAGAGAATCAGTCCAAAACAAGGACATTAATTTCTAGCTTTCCACATGTAAATTCACTCGTTGATGCCAATCAAGTTTGTGAAAATTTGGCATACAAAAAATCATTCCATGTCATAATGATCTCATCAAATCTTTTCTCCCAACTTCCTCCATCAAACAGAAAATTCAACTGAAGTTTTACAATTTTAATAAGTACACTTTCGGTGAGATTTATATATATCTACATTAATATTAATACATAATAGAGTACATCTCTAAGTATTTCCGTATAGGTAACTCCAAAAAAATCAAATACTTTCATAATTATAATTAAAAATGTACAAATGCTTTTATCAGTCTCTATCCTACTTGAACTAAAAAGACCTATAATTCTAAATACTTTATTCCATTCCAACTGCTTCTCCAACTCGTGTCATTCCAAAATCCAATTTGATCCTGGTCTAATCCGTGCCAAAATCCTGGAGGTGAACCATATTCTTTAGTGAGTCCCTCCTGTCACGGTTGAAAGAACCTGAACAAGTAGAAGAGAACAAAAAAACTTGTAGAACTTTTCATAATACCATCCCACGCAAATTCATTTCTCCTTCCTTCCACTTCAGCTACTGAAACTAGAAGGTACTCATTAATTTTTATGATCATTTCATTCCCTAGCTCCTATGCTCTTAGTACCCATAAGTCACACACACGTGCTGATCTATATGACATGTAATCATGTTATGAACCTTAGCGGAAGGGCATTCCCTCCTTCCTTCCCCTCCTTCATTTTTTCGTTCATTATTTCACGAGAGCACGAGCGTCTCTTCCTGATAACACTTTCCGTTTTTCTTCTGGAAAACAAACTTGTTTCGCTGACATGGCATGTGCCAGCATTAGTATCGTTATAATACGCATTTGTGTAAGGCTTCTAGATCAATACCGCTCTGATCCGCAAACTGGCGAGCTTACTCGAGAAGGGAGAAGTAAACGTCCTTCGTTCAACCCTTGCCCGGAAAAACTACGCATTTCTGTTTATCTGCCACATGTGCCTCTACATATTTACGCTTGGTTTGCCATATCATTAAAATATGGATGTATGTTTATACTACTTTTATAGCATGTGTATTCTTTTTTTTTTGCAAAATGGCACTTGTTTTCAACCATTCTGTTGCTTTTCGTTTGTGCGGGTAAAAGAGGAAATAATGGAGCCTTTGAAGGTGTTTTACCTCAAATATTTCATTTCCCATTGATTACATGTCAGATTCTATATCCACGAGGAAAATTAATCTCTTTTGGGTGGTGTTTGTTCGTGTGCATTCACCGACAATGAGTGTTAACGAAAGACACCAACTTAATAATAGCATATATGGTCTTACACCCTAATTAACGCTATCTTTATGTGTTTCATGTTCAAGTCAACTTTGGCATTTATTACACTGCTCCTGATTTTTTTACGCTAGGCTTACCTCCAATTAATCCACCCGTGAGACCAAAGGTTCCAGGACTCTGAGATAGGAGGGTATTCGGAGTTGAGTTTGCATCAAAACTCATTCTCTTAGCATCGCTGTTGATGAATCCCGCAAAGGAGCTGCTGGATCGCCTTCTTTCCACTGGAAATTTAGGTAATACAGAAAATCTTTATTGTTGTCTTTATGTTCGCATGATAATTCTCTTATCACCCCAATATCTTACAGTGACTTACAGTTTTGGGCTGGCTGATTAGCATTCGTGTTGTCCGCCTGTGTGTACATAATAAAGAAAAGGAAATCAATTGGTGCATTTTCCATCGTATTCTCATTCCGTTTCCTTTTAATGTGGATATTTTCGTAAGGTAAATCCAACTAAAGCTCATCTCTTTATCGATCTCTAGCTTTTACGGGTATAGTAGTTTAGTTTGCCCATGCCATATGCCTCTGGTACTGGATACACGATGGTGAAAAGAAATGAAAAATAAAAAAGAGGCATTTGTGAAGCTGTGCTATCTCTTTTCGTGCATTCTAGATTTTACTCGAGAAGGAGAGAAGAGAGGGATAAAATACGTCGTAGTAAAAAAGTTTATTCCTATCAACTTACTAAGAGCTTGACTAGCGTGCTTTTGCCTCTTTGCAAAAAAAATATCATAAAGCCAGAGAAGCATTCTCATTTTCTCTCAATGCAATACCGAAAAAGAGGCAGTAAAATCTACTAATGAGCCTAACATAAATGTCGGTAATTGAGCGTAAAGTTGGTAAATGAGTTTTTAAATTTGTTTTTCATGAATTATTTACCTTCACCTGAGTCAAACGAAATCCCATTGCTTTGATCATTTCATCATCCTGTTCATCATTACAAGTATTAAAAAATTATTTTAAAAAAATAAATTGAAATCGATATTTTCTCATAATTTCTCTACTTTACAATGAGACATTTAAAGCACTTTAGCAAGTCCTTCATGCTTGAATAGTGTGCAAAATTATGGGGGCACGTTTACCTCAACAGAAGTGTGAATAACTCTGGTTAAGTCATGTAATAAGCCATAGGTTCATCTATTTTTTTATTGACAACTTATGCATTATTTTATTTTGTCATTTACGTTTTACGATTCAATGTCAATGTCAGAGTAAATGTATTGATACTACTTTCCGGTCGTTATTGTTTTAACTTTAACAAATTTTCAATGCAATAGCAAATTACAGTGGCTTTCGATTGTTATCGAAAGCTGATTTATAAAAAAAATACACATTGACTTGATGACAATGACACAGATCGTGTGAGAAAAATCTGAAGAGTAAAGTACAGTCAATTTATGAAGCTCAATGGGGAAGCAGTGTGTGTACCTAAGATGAGTTTATGCCTACTTTTTTCCCATTATTAAAATAGGTACATGTATTCCCTAACCAACCTTTCATTGTCAAGAGAAGAAGCCCGTAAAGCGAGTAAAGCAAAAATGAAAGTGACCACAAAAACGAAACTTTTACTTTCCTACACCATCACCAATTATGAAAATGGTAATTGACTGCAATAAAAATTAGCTGACTAATTAACAGAAAAAATAATATGAGAAGCAGTTAACTTACCATTTTTGCTGAGTTGACTATAACTTGAGAAGCCGAACTGTCAGTTAGAAATGTTTTGAGGACGCGTCCAATTTTGGAGTAGTGTACGTGGTCAGAGAAATATTACGCAGTAAAAACTCGCCTTGAAGGGGAAGTCGCAGATATCTCACTTCCGCAAAAACTTATATTCTTCTGTTGCTGAGTTGTTCTCGGGCGAAAACCTTGAGTAGAACTGAGCTGGAGAAACAAAAACAACTTCTGCTTTATATACTCCGTTGGGGAGGTACGCGTGGCAAGGCTTAACTACTAAAACCTCAATATTTCGTATATGGATCAAAAGAAGCTATAGTTGGAAATAAAAAAAAGTTGGCTTCAGTTTTTTAAATACTTTGTTTGTTTACTTCTTTCTCGTGTGATAGTAGTGAATCACGTACATGGATATCGTACTCTCGTGCATATGTAGTTTCTAACTGGAAGGTTCTGTACTAAAAAAAAGCTTATATTTCTTTTTGTCATGTCACGTATGCCATGTATATAGCGCATGCATTTCATATTATCATATCCAAACCTGCTCTTACTTGTACTCATATTAATGTGCAAATATAATTATCATGCAGAAAAAACGTAAACAAGAGATTTTTGCGAGATCACATCACACCACACAAATCAGAATTGGCATTTCCAATTTTCCTCAGAATAGCTTGCGGTTTGATGTCCTGAGTTTTGAGTGAAGGCAAAACCGTATTATGATGCACATTCTCTTATTGTTTTCCGTACAAACATTAGTTGAGTAAGTGAATAATTTGGAACCTTTTTGGTTGGCAACTGCAACTGTAAAGTGGAACGCATAAACAGCTACACTAATTATCATAGTCGTCATTTAAAAGTGTGAAATGAGCTAACTATATGCCGGCGCCACTACTCACTCCCACTTTTGCACGTTCGATCGATGCTCCTGAAAATTTTTGTTTGTTGTTTCGTATTATAGCAGATCAACACAAAAACAAAGAATGATGTATATTATATGAAGTGTGAAGTTATGATGCGCATTTTGTTACGACACTAATTACTAATCACTTCCTGAATAAAATTAAAATGTCTGTTTGGAACACACAAATCAGAATTGGCATTTCCAATTTTCCTCAGAATAGCTTGCGGTTTGATGTCCTGAGTTTTGAGTGAAGGCAAAACCGTATTATGATGCACATTCTCTTATTGTTTTTCGTGCAAACATTAGTTGAGTACGTGAATAATTTGGAACCTTTTTGGTTGGCAACTGCAACTGTAAAGTGGAACGCATAAACAGCTACACTAATTATCATGTTGTCATATTTTTAAAAGTGTGAAATGAACTAACTATATGCCGGCGCCACTACTCACTCACTCCCACTTTTGCTCGTTCGATCGATGCTCCTGAAAATTTTTGTTTGTTGTTTCTTTATTATAGCAGGTCAACACAAAAACAAAGGATGATGTATATTATATGAAGTGTGAAGTTATGATGCGCATTTTGTTACGACACTGATTACTAATCACTTCCTGAATGAAATTAAAATGTCTGTTTGGAATGGTACATTTTGAAATTGACCCGAGAAAGTGGATGTCTATTTATTTAATTAATCTTCTGATGTAGTTGTTATCATAATTTAGGGTTTTATATTGAAGATGTATCTGAAATTATGGTACGACTAATTAAATTACGAGATTGTTAAGTAAACATTAACAGTCATTTCCTTTTTTCTTCAGTTCCTCGAATTCGCTATCATCATCACCTTCTGGTGGCTTTTCTCGTATATTTTGTCCACCTTCCATTGGTAGATACGGACATTGTTTGACATGGTCATAGGATGAGAACTTTTTACGATTAGCCTCTCTTTTGTAAAATACATTGAAAGCGTTAAAATTGCTAACGATTACGGGAACTGGGAGGGAAATCTTTAAAACGTTTAGTAAAATAAATTATTCAAAAATTGAATATGAATGCATAGGAAAATGACATCTTGAATTGAAACTTACTGCCAGGACCTGAAATGGAAACAAAAATGATTAAATGACTTTTTAGATAAAATTAGTTGTATCGAAGAAAGAACATGTAATATTTTACTATGTCAGACTTACTCCTGCTATGGCACACATTGACCCCACCAATTTTCCTGGATAACCTTAAGTTTATAAAAAATCTCAATTTAAATTTTAACATTTGTAACAAGTACTCAAGTTTAACTAGAATTTTTCAAGTACTTAAAGGGACAATATCTCCATATCCCAACGTGGTCAACGTGACAATACTGAACCAGAACCATTTTGGGATTGAATCCTCGTCATTTGTTGCACCCGAACTCCACGAAATATATAGCACTTGAAAAGACTATTATTCCAATCACAATGAAAAACATGAATAAGCCTAATTCTCTAATTGAAGCTCTCAACGTTTTCCCCAATATCTTGAGCCCCTTGTTGTGACGGGACAGTTTTAGAATTCTAAATACTCGAACTAGTCTAAAAAAATTCAAATAACGCTATAATTTGAATGCATTTGTAGTGTGTGAATTACCAAAAATATTTAATACAAATGTCTTGAAATACATACCTGACGATTCTAAAAACAGTGAAGGAATCAGTCCGGGAAACGGATGCATGAAGATCGCATCCACGCGATTCGTCATATTTCCCTTGAGCCAAGTTTACAAAATAAGGGATGATCGAAACGAGGTCAACAACATTTGCGAAATTTCTGACAAACTCAAGTAAATGTGGACTTGTCAATGCTCGAATGACATATTCGAAGACAAAGAATATGACGCAAATGGTTTCTGTTAGAAAGAATGGATCTCTAAGGTCAAAAGCACTTTTTGAAATGAAGTCCTGTACTACCTCCGATTCTTCGTTTGGGTTTGGGTTCGATGGTGAATGTGGTTCTGGTTCTTTTTGCCAGCAAAAATCTGGAATAGTCTCCAAAGAAAATTCAATTATGGATAAGCAAACAGCAAGAATGCTCAAGTACGCCACGATTCGGGATTGATAGGAAGATTCTTGGCAATCAAAAAGCAGCCATATCTTTCTCTGGAATAGATTTGATGGAAGGGATCTATCCTCATCAACAGCACCGCCCGCATGTTCATCCAAGTATTTGAGGGTATCCGGACCGAGATCATAAAATTTACATTCTTCAAGGAAGATGTCCCAGCTAATGCCACTAGGCTTTCTAATTATACTTCCGCCAGTTTGAAAATACGTAAGAATTGCTTCAAAGCTGGTTCGATGTCGATCGAAAAAGAATTCATTCCTGGCCGGGTCAAAGTATTGCATCCGCCTTTTCTTATCTCCAAGTAAAGTGTGGGGAAATTGGTTAAGGGTCCGAAGTTGTGATTGGAATATTCTACCAGCTACATTAATTCGGACTAAGCGGCAATGTGAGTGGTCATGGGGGAGTGGTTTAGGCGGAGCGTCAGTTAACGTCTTTAATATTCTCCGGCTCGATTTCGATCTTTTGTTCAGTCGTTCGCGACGGGCCTGCTTTCGTTTCTTTTTTTCCTCAATTTCTTCCTTCCGCCGTACTGGAGTATGTGGGTCCCATTGAATAAATTTTCCCCATTCTGATAACAAAGCTCATGTTTCAATCAAGCTATTTCGAATTTATAAAACCATAAAGCCACAATTTTTGAAACTCTATTATCACCTGGCCTATAAGCGTGAGCCAAGAATGCACCTACATACATGCAACGGAATTTTGAGGGAAGCCTTCGAAGAAAATCTTTGAAGGTGGTAATAACACGCTTTAAATTGCAGCATTTGTTCCGGCATATTCGTCGTTTTCTGTAATTGCATACTTAAATTATGTGAAACGAATATATTTGTTTGGACTTTTGGATGATCATAAAGGTTGATGTAATAAAATATTTACTCATCAAATTGGGTCTTTAGCGAGGCCTTCGTCAACAATTTTTGGACATCTTTTAGCCCAACTGGTTTCTTCTTAGCCTCTTGTCGTAGTTGCGTGTTCTTCGCATTATTCTTTTTCTGTTGGTTTGGCTTGGAGTCTGTTGTGGTGGAAAAATTAATAACGTTTACCATTTTGATCCAGGCCCACCCACGACAATTCCCCCTACTAAATGTAAGTGTGGGATGATGAAGTTTTAAATTATTTGTTTTGTGACATAATAAAAAATAGTTTCGTGTGATTAACATCGACAGTTTTGATACCCAAACTTTGTACAAATCTCCATGAGATCAATACGTTAGAGTTTATTGTGATACGAGCAGCTCATGTGTGTGTACCCAAATACATTTACTGCATCTGTAATTTGTAACGCTTTCGTTGTTTGCACAGCATTTTTGTCATTGGATTTGGACCTGTTCCATAATGCATGCATTATATGGGTTCCAGAAGTTTCAGTGGCTTTTGATTAAAGTGAAGCTCTTGCATTTACTCGTTCACTGATAATAAAAATGTACTCTTAATGGACGTGTTTACATACATTTTGTGAAGAGATAATGAGTTGCTAAAAATATTTGAGTTTTCTCAGGTTTACGTAACACCACGAAATCCTCAACTTTACACTTCGTAATTCAAAATAAGCTTTTGTTTTTTAAGAGAAGAACAGCTTGTTCTAGAACAAATAGATTCTTTGCTCTTTACTGTGGGCGTAATGATGATGATGATGATAAATGAGCTAAAAAACATCGATACATGTATTAGTTACAAAACTCATTTCAAGACTCAAAAAGTGAAGAAGAGAAAGAAAAAAGGTTCATGACTGCATGACATAACTTGATTTGTTCGATTCTTCTTCCTTATATTTTCCAAAAGTTTTGGGAGCATTGCATTCCTTGGCAGAGGCAAAAGAAACAAGACCTCTTTTCACGCTTAAAGTTGTCATGAAACTGACGACGCTTCTCTGGAGTGGGAACAGAAGTTAAGGTACAAGCACATGTGTAGGCATTCTAATAGCTCTCCAAGATTTGTTTTGATCTGATGAGCTAAAAATATCAAACCGGTCTTCATGCTGCTGCTGCGCTGTGTATGCGCATTTTATCGCTTTTTTCATGGATATGCATATATCCATCCAGAAGCGAATTCAATTCAATCCAGACTAGTCTAATGTCAGTTGGCAACAAACTGTATACCACTACCATACCATTTTAAAATAGCTCCAGCGTTGTGAGGTTTTTTATGGTTGCATAAGCTCCCGCTCCCCTAACACTAACACATTAAAAGAATCAAGAAAGCCAAACTTGGGCGAAGAGAATATTGTTGGGAGGTGGGGTGGGAGAATGAAAATATAAATAAAAATGACCTTGGTGCCGGTGAAATGACAAGAAATTGCGCAATAAAGAAACGGACACATGTTGCGTTAGTGTCAAGCTTGCAAAAACCATACCATGTTAAGAGGAGAATGAAAATATAAATAAAAATGACCTTGGTGCCGGTGAAATGACAAGAAATTGCGCAATAAAGAAACGGACACATGTTGCGTTAGTGTCAAGCTTGCAAAAATCATACCATGTTAAGTGGATTTTTTTTGTAGAAATTATTTCTGCTTCTACACTGCATGCAAATCCCATGGTACTTGCACCAGTTTTTTAAATGTGACCTTCCTGACTCATTGTGGTATTTTGTTGTTATCCGAGTCCTATTCACCTTCAAGTCAAATGCCGTATATTAGCAATGATCGTTTGTCTCAACTCCCAACCCAGTAATTTTTTTTCTGTTTTGTTTACATCAACTCCGATATCAACATTGGGGAAGGAATGTATGGACGACTGAGGTTAGGTGTAATATTTTTTCCTGCTTTTATGCAATCTTACTTTCAGATAAAAATAATTACATATATTGAAAGGGGTGATAGGGGATATGTTTCACAATAAAAACCCTCAGCAAAATCTAGTTCTTGGCAGTTCTTATTTTTAATATCGAATTAATAGAATGGAGATTAATGTGTTATTCTGATGAAATGCTGATTTAAAGCTTGAAGTGTTTTGAAACTGAGCACTCAGAAAGAATGTGGTGGACGCATGCACAAATGTGATGGAGAATGAATTGCTTTTGCGGACTTGACTTGACAATAGTGTAGTGAAGAGTCTGCTTTTCTTTTCAATGAAGTTCTAAGAAGTTTAGGTAATGTCTTTCTTGCAGAAGTATTTGTGTAGGATATTTATGTTTTATGTGAAATAACACAAAGTCCTATTCGTACTTAATTTCAATTCAAAATTCAAAAGAATTATTCGTATTAGCTTAGTTTTTTGCTTAATAAAATTATGTTCAGGTTAATTGAATTCAAATTAAATTGCACTGTATTTTAGGAATGGGTTCTTTTTATTTATCGACATTGTTAACTAAACTGAAATACCTAATTTTTAAAACCTAATTACTCCGAGCACACTTGAACCAAAATTATGAGGAGATAACTGGATATAAATATGCTTGATGAATTCCACTTGATCATTTGCATGTACATAGATATATGGACATCTATTTACTTAATATCAATATACTTATTTTACTTATATAGCATTTCGGAAGTACCACATCGCGACCAATTTAAGATCTGTCTTCGATTTGAGATGTTGAGATCAGTATGTTATTCTACAATTTCAGATACAATGCTCAACCTCCTGCTTCCCATTAATACGCCTCGTATAGGTACTAATGGAATGTTTGATATCAAATTAGAAGATAAACGTGTTTAAACGAAATAAGGACTGAAGCTGTCAAAACATCGGCCAGCCAGAATAGTATTAGAAGAAAATACGAGTAACGTTCTTTGAAAACGCATCAATTATTTTCAAAATTCATTGGACTCATTCAACAAAAATTGTTTCCAACTTGCAACAAGTAGAAGAGAATGCTGAATTATTGAATATGTAAGTACACCTCCACGTCCTGGTTGAAGACTTTCTTACAGATTTGCAGTAGTTGGATACTTTATTTTAGCTTCACTCATTCCGATATTATATTTTAGCACAAAATGCATTTGAAATTGAAATAATGAAAAAAACTAACCAGAAACAGAAACTTTTCATGTTGAAGACGAGAAAGCTCATATAAGTGTTTAATGCAAATTCGTGAATGCCTAAGTCAGCTAATACCATTTAATGACATGAATTTTTACGGGAAGTTTGTTCTTCACGTGTTATTACCAGCTCCTCATTGAAATTCTTGGGTCTTGTTAAAATTGCAATGTGTCTTGTCTAATGAATCCCACACAAAACACGACATCTTGATGGCATTGCCTTGCGCGCACAAGGCTTATCGTCCTCTCACCATGTTCGCTTCCCAGACATCTATTCATACACCTCCATTTTTTATGCGTTGACATTTCCAATTAATTTATC
>JAHZMX010003260.1:0-15768 GCA_027743895.1 Seira musarum
GATGCTGTTGCTTTTTTTAATGCAACAGCATAAAAACTCAAAAAATTGGATGATGCTGTCGCATTTCTAAATGCAACAGCATAAATCAAGCTCTTTCACCCCACATTCCAGAATCCAACCTGATGATGCATCGCATTTCAAATGTCAAAATGAAGATTTAATAAATCTTAGGGGCGTAGCATGGGTCTCAAGAATGCCTTTATTGTCAGTCGGAAAAGAATCGTTAATTTTCTATTTGTAAATATTTTTCCTAACGAATCTGAAAAACCTCAATCTCATTTAATTTGCGTTACTAATACAAGGTTACATCATTGCTCGTCAAGACCGATTGAATCTGTCTAAAATTAAAGTCCATTGCACAGCCTAAATGCATTTTGAACGTCTAGAGTTTCCATCCTGTATTTCTGGTTATGTTAATATCAAAATTTCCCTAAATGATATTGAAAATGATTCTAACAACGCTGACTCACTATTCCAGTGATTCCGGTTTAGTTCTAGATGATTCAAAGTTAATTTTTCAAAGCTCATTAAATTAATTTTGAAATGGTTACGTATGAGCTGAACGTTGGGAGTTTCCCAATTTAAAAAATTGCATTTAGATTCGGAACACTAAATTTCATTGTGAATTGGAGTAGTAAACAAATTCTAAAAGTTTGGAATACGTAGGAACCCAACCCAATCCGCCTCAATTATCCCTTGAAAGCAGACTATCGGTATAACGAACTACTTTATTGGGCAATAGAGACAACAAAAGTTTGAACGTGGGTGACTATCAAACTCCCCCTTAATTTGTTTAAAGGTCTACACCCAATTACGAAACGCATGGCAAATAGTTTGCGCAACGAGATCCATTAGGTATTTAATTAAATAATTTGTTTCAGGATTCCACTGATGTTTTTGCCCGCGTTCTTACGTCAAAATTAAACACGAATCAAATTAAAGCAAAGTGATGTAAAAACGTAAGATGATAAAAGTATGCCTTTTACAATCTACTCAAAAAACACTGCAATTTTTAATTCCAAAATGTAGTGTGCATTCTTTTTCGATGCATTCTGAACAATTATGAAAATGGGTTAAATCGACCTGTTTCCTACAAGAATTCGTGGAAGTTCAATTTCCTCAAATAGTTGTAGAATTCGTACAACTGAAATAAATATTAAATTTTATTAATACGGTTTAATATGACATTATTATATTCGTAATGCTCAGGAGCTTCGCTTGAATTAATTCTTACAATTAGTTAATTCGAATAACTTTAAATTGTACTTTATAAATTAACTTTGTATTGTTCATAAATCCTAGAGTAGTCCACCTCTGTAAGCCTCGTTATTATTCACTATTTCTCCGCTCCTTTGAATTGAAGTATGATGATGAAGTAGGAAACAAGAGCGGTGAGAATCTGTAGACGGAAGGAAGGAAGGAAGTTGAATTCAAGTTCAAAATAAAGAGTCAAATGCAATCAATCAGTTTTAACTTAAAACATGTTCTATTTTACATCAATTTATAATCCTACTTACGGCTGGAATGTTGCTTCTGCTGACATTGAAAAAGCCGCTGGCGTTCAGTTGAATGGGAATTGATCTCACGATTTGCACCAATTTCTTGTACTGTGAACATAAATATAACATGACTATTCAATATCATATGAACCTGAGTTAATCTATTTGATGGAACATTATCAATTTCCGTTTGTTTTAGTGCAATAATAACTTGATAGCTAATCATGTTCCTAAAAGAAGCAAATTACTTCCTCCCAAGCGACCCTTGCGCTACTTGGAATGCCACAATGAAAAGTTTTGATTTTAACAATTTTAAATCTTTCTGGGGAAAAAGTTAGGAAATTCATGCTACTTTGATTATAAATCAAACGATCATGGCTGGAACAAGGGGGACTATAAGGGAGATATTCCTATCCAGGGACTGCAGAATAGGGGGGTACACTACTGTCCCAATAATGCTAAAAATTTTTTAAAAAAATGGCGAATTCCCTATTCTGCTAATGTTAATTTTTGAATTGCAGGGGGGTACATTGTACCACCGTACCCCCGGTTCTGCGGTCCCTGTTCCTATTCTTATAATGTATTAAGATTTTTTGACTCCCTATTCTACTAATTTTAAAGTCCCGATTTCAGGGGAGGTCATTATCCCCCCAGTTCCGCGGCCCCTGATTATGGCTATTCGAACAAAAGCGTCATTACGTGTTTTGCCTGCAGCAAGTATAAATATTCTTTTAAAAAACGAAGTTTTCAGATTTGACTATAATAGTTTTTGCATCATTTGAAAGTTCTGTGTGATGACGTCGATCTGATCGAAAAAAATATGTAATGATAAATGAAGCGTATATGTACAATTGACAATCGAAAAGGCAGTTTTAACTAGAATTGGTTGGTTTCAAATTAAAATTGTCATCATTTATCTCGGTTTCTGTCTGTCTTTGTTAATTAAGGAATTTCCCTCGATTTGATTAATGAAAAAAACTAATTAGTCTCCACTCATTTTACTTACGCTGATTTTCTCACTCTTAGTCAAAATGAGATTGCTATCAATCCTCAGCAAATCCGTCAAAATCTTTGCTTTCATGATATCCAACTGATTGCCAAGGTTGCACAAACTCCACATCCTGAGGACACCTTGAATCAACAAGATTACCATTGAATACAAAACAACACCACTATGACTAAATATTCCCGAGCTCATTAGAAGAAACGCAATCCCGAGAAAGGAGAACATTTGAATGGGAAATATTGCTAGAAAATACAATCCCGCAAAATCCAGAAATTTCTGGAACAGTTCATGGTAATCCATAAATTGTTTACTAAGTTTTGTCCAGAATTCACCAGAAAATTTCATTGAATTTGATTTCTCAACCAAACTCGCAAACAATTTTTTATCTGCCCATTTCCCAGTGGAATACATGCTGAGAAGCACGTCGTATTCATTTTCAAATGCGTTTGAATTCTTTGATTTCAAATATTCCTGAATTTTCTCGTAAATGTCGAGCAATCTGGTTTCAACTTGTTTGACGGAATAACTCAATTGGAATATGGGGAATGCTGTAGCTGTGTCAACGATGAGAAGACCCATGAAGAAGAGGAATGTGTTGAGGAGGGGGTAAGTTGAACTGATTTTGTTGTACTCGCCAAGGCTTTGGAAGAAGAATATTTCCTTTTGTGTTTCATTCATTTGGTCGAAATGCGCGTCCGCAAACATTTTTGCATTGTGTTTGCTGAGCATAAATGAAATTTGCTACAACAGCGGCAGGAAAAAGGACGGTTGAAATTGTGAAGATTAAATTGCTGAGAGTGAATAAACCCCAGATTTTAGTGCCACGGCAGTTCCTGGTCTTGATTTGCTTATGGTCCTGATCCTCAATTGTTTCTAGTTGTTCTGGATGATTTGAATCATAATCCTCAAGTGCTTTTAGAAATTCCATGAACTTGTTTGTTCGAAGAAGAATTAGAATTTGGTAGATTGATCCTGTGCAGAATGTACTGATGAATGTGCTTATTGCTGTGAGTAAATCTGTTTGAGATTGAATTTTTAGTGCTGTCCATAAATACAAGATTATTGTTAGAACGATTTTCACGACGACTCTTACGACCCACCAAAATAAGCTGTACAAAGCAAAAAAGCATTAAAATTTTATCCGAGATTTGTCACATAAATTTATGTAAATTACCTGTATATAAAGATGAAGGAACAATTTTTCGTAGTGCAGATCCTTGGCAGTTTTATCGAAACCCCATAAGCCCTTCACTGGGAAAAGACCCAGTATTTGGGCAAATATTAAATAAAACCTTTGGGTCATACCTCCGATGACTGGACGACTGGTCTGAGAAATATTTCCTTAATTCCTTCTGAAATTCCTAAATTGTTAACGCCAATACTGTCCAGTTATAATACAACTGACAATGACATTGAGTGACCGTCAGTGAGTGCAGTACTTTCTCAAGCAATGCATAAGTCGAAATGTTTACTCTACTGCACCGCATTTACCCAAATTGAAACTTGGTCGGCAATATGGAAGCATGAAACGAATTATAGTTCATGTCGACGATTAAGGGCTGCGCTATTAAAAAATTTTTCATCGTCATCATTTTTCTTATTATCAGGTAGTTAAAAATGGAAATATTCTGCAAATTCTGTGGGGTGTGATCGTGCTCACATTAATTCATTTCCGAGGATGAATTTCATATGAAGAACTGCTGGCCATTGGATCATCTGTCATATGAATGAAAATAATGATATTGACAAAGCGCGTGATGAACGTTGAATGCAAATAAAAATGAATCCAAAAGACTTTTCACTTACCATTTTCAAGTGCCCCCCAATCACATACACCACTAATACTGCCTTGTTCAGCCGCTGGTTACGAATCCGTTGTCGAAATACTTCAGGTATTTCCGAATCTTTTTTAATTTTAATTTTCCTACGGTCAATATAACAGTATGGGAATTCCTTATCTGCCATATGGAAGTATAATTGGACTTCGCAAAATTCCCAAAGTGATGTCGATCCCAATCCAAATCAATGCTGTTTTCCATGAAAATATCTCCAGTATTTCGACAACGGATTCGTAACTAGCGTAAAAAGCTGATCAGGGCAGTATAAGTGGTATATGCGATTGGGGGGCACTTGAAAAGGTCCCCTTGTTAAAAGTTTAAACTTCTCCAAGACGTATAGAAAATAATTTTTTTTCATCAATTTTTTTCAATCTATAACGAACTAGTACATTATACTCCCATTGTGAGCTATGAATGAGATTTCAGGAATACCTGTATTATCGTGAAACATCACGTGCGACAGAAAACAATTTGAAGGAGCTTCAGCATGTCAATAGAATGAAAGCAACAATTTTATTTAAGGCTCCACAAAAGTATGAGGGATTTGTTTTTCAATTTTGAGAACAATTATCGCATCCATTTTCAAATTCTCATAACACAAAAGAAATAATGAGTGCAATGAGGCATTTTCATCATTCAATAGAATATCATGTGCCGAACATTCCACGAGATCATCGATAAGTAAGCACCATGAAAACGTCCATCAAAGCTCCGTTTTTTTTTTAAATATTTTAGTCCACCTCGGTATTATTGTAGGAATTCCGGTTTAATTCAATTTATATCTATGGATGAGTACTAGGCGTTTTTTCAATTTACAAAATTGCGTGCTTTTAAATTATTATAATATTTGATTGCATTGCAAAAATTTAATTAGGCTGTGACAAAAAATAAAAAAACAGCTTATGTCCCGACATCAAATTAACGTAGTTAAACTTATTAAAATAAGATATTGCGCATTAGATGGATAAGTTTTGCGCACAAATTGAGGTAAAATTGTATCAAATGATAAAGAATTAAAAAATGTGTTTTAATCCGTTCAAATATGTTTGCTTGTTTTTCTCCGAATTCCCCGATACTTCTCGGGAACATCCTGTCGCAATTCTTATAATTCCCAATTCCCACACAATACCAACATTTTTAGATCCAAAAAACCTGATGCAGATACATATGACCTTCCGCTGGAAAATTTTGATCTAGACATCTTACTAATACAGGAACATTTCCAAGTGCTACTATATAATCTCATATACTAGACCAACGGTCAAGATCAGCATTTTTTAAGATTAGGAATCCGTTGTTGAAATACTGGAGATATTTTAGAATTACTTTTAATTTATTTGCCTTAAAACGCCCATTTACAATGCATTCTTTGTAATGCAGACCAACATCAACTTTCAAAACCGGTAGCGTAAAGTTCTTTCTCAGGCGTAGGAAGCTTTGAATCTCCAGTGCTGTCTACCAAGTGATGTCGATCGTCATCAACATCGTCCAAATCAAAGCATTTTTCCATAAAAAAAATAAATTGTAAAAATTATTCAAAAATATTTCCAATAAGTACAAAATGGGATTCGTGATGAGCGTAAAAATCTGAACAAGACAGTATGTCTGGTATAGGCGATTATGGGGGGCACTTGGAAATGTTCCCTTGTAAGAAGACCGGGGATCGTAGTTGGAACAACATATTTTTGCTAATTTTTGCTAATTTCTGCACTTACAAGGGGACCCCCCGAACTGTACCCCCCCTAGTCGTATATAAGCGACATATAGTCTAAATCAGTTTTTTACGCTGGTTACAAATCCGTCTTTCAATTTCTGGAGATATTTCTCAATTAATTTCAATTTTAATTTTTGTGCATAATACAATGCATTGGTCACAATACACATTCACACCAGTTTGCAGAATCAGCAACATTGAATATTGAATAGCTAAACAAACGCCTGACCTTACTCATAATCTGGTATTATGCAGAAATCCGACGACGACCCTCAACTTCCATAGTGGTATTGACCTTGATCCGATTCGGTGCATATTTTGGGAAAAAACTTTAAATTAAAAATTTTCCTGAAATATTTCCAGTATTTTGAAAATGAATGCGTAATCATCGTAGAAAATTGATTCGGGCGATATGTCTCTAATATGCGACTAGGGGGTACAGTTCGGCGGGTTCCCTTGTTAATTCAATTAGCGTTTGCATAACCAGTAATGCCCGAATAAATGGGGATAAAACCCATATCCACGCAATTTTCATTATCCCACCCCATCCAAATGCAAAGTAACACCTTCTGCTTGACGTAACCTTCCCCATTCTCCAATTCGTTCTTATTTGTTTTGTTATTCACTTTACCTCTCCATCAATGTTTACTCATGTTTTTTTTTCACTCTTTTCTTTCCACGTAAACACAATCAAGGGCAAAAGGTTAGGAAGAAAGAAATGTTTGAGGAAATACTTACACCCTCAAACCCATTTCCTTGATGGTATTTTTAAAATCAATTCCAATTGCTCACTTCAACTTTTGTTGAGTCGAACCAAATCGAATTGAGTTGAGTTGAGCATTTCATGCTAATACTGATGGACACTTGAAACATCTTTACTCCTTTTCTTCTTCTTCCCGATTCAGGAGAACATGAAAAAGAGGAAGGAAAAAAAATTGAGTCAAGGTACACGCATCATCACATTTTATGCCAAACTGTCAAGGTAAAAACAAAAACGAATTGAATAGGAAAATGACCTTAACCAAGCAGCCCCAATAACAAAAAATTTGGATTTGGATTTAACGAAGGTCCTATTTTGTAAGGGCATTAGATACGTTTCAATGAAGAAGATTCTAACCCATTTATTTTCTGTCTATGCCGCTTCCTGAGACATTTTACCTGTAAGTAGGAGCAGACTAGGAAACCTTCTTTTTCCTTCCGTTTTAGTTTTGTTTGAAATGATGAAAGAGGGAAGTTAGTCGGTGCATTACACTTTGTCAGATGAACAATGAAAAAAAATATTGACGGGCGGGAGCCAGTAATAATTGTAATAATGTACCTACTTATGTGCTTGATGTACTTGTTTCACCTCCGTTAGGGATTTTAATGAAATGGTTTCAAAGGAATTTTACAGCTTGTTAATAATTATGTGACATCAATTCCCAATTCGGACAGCAGATTGTCATAAGGCTTCCGGTTTAAATTGTAATGATCAGTAAGGTATTGAAATTGGACTAAATTTGAATGACAATCACAAAGTCAGTGATTCTCTTGCTTCACTATGGTTTATGGCTTCCTGAAAATGCTCAAAACTGAATGGAAGAAGACGCTGAAAATCAAGCGAAACACAAAATCCCATCATCAAATATCCGATTAATGTCTCTGAAGTTTCATGAAAATGCCTTTTGAAATCTCGCATTTTTTTTCCTGTGGTTATGACAAAAAACAGGTATGAAGAAAGGCTTGACATTTGGTTTAGTACTAATTTTTGTGTCCGATGGCCAACATCGAATTATCCATCAAAATTGGTTCTGCACGTCAAAAAGATTTTTTTATCGTAAAAACGCGTTAAGCAGCCTTCTTACGTTATTAAAGTTATATATGACCCAGACAATTTCGAAATTTTGTAAACCAAGCAGTAAAGGTACGAAGAGTGTGAAAGTCGCCAATATTTATGAACTGAATAAGATGTGACTGGTTTTTACATGCTAATCGCCTAAATTGTAATCCCGGTTGCATAGTGTGATGATCTAGATTTTCTGGATTAGTCTTTAACTCTGGTTGCGAATTCGGTTTCGAACCACTATGAAAGCTCACGAGAAATTTTTAATTTTAATTTTGCACACTCAATTTTTATGCATTGCTGCATTGCTTTAGATGACGATTAATATTAATTTATAAAATAGCTCAAACCTTGGAATTATGTGAATCGGCAGCTCTTAATTCATCCAAAACAATGGAAAATTGAACAAAGTAAATATTTACCTGCTCTAACTAGCGATAGAATTGTAAACACATTATTCCATCCATCTTCAGCACATTTGTATCTTCAAGTCTTGTATCTTCTTTAAACTTTTGATCAATATCAATTATCATCGGAAAGTTTTTTCATAACTATTTGAATATGTGTGCAAATGAGAGGAAACAATTTATTTATTCATGCAGTAATTTTTTCAGTCAAAAATAAATCCCGAACTCATCCAGCTATTACCTGATTTTACAATTAATTGCTTCACACTGAAAGAATGGGATTCGAGCGCACTGTTACTTTCCAATATAAATCGCAGGAAAGTTAATGCTTGCCTTAAATAATTAATTTATCCACGTTTTACGATTTAAAATAATAATAATCACGCCCGCACAGGGTGTATTCCATTAGCTCAAAATGAAATGAATTATAGTAATTCTAGCGCAGCTGCTTTTGATATTTTATATTCATGATTGTGTCATTAAATCATAATCTATCTTACATTCACACTTTTAGATTGTATTGAAGTGTGTGTTCAAGGATGGAATTACCTTATTCGGATCGATTAAATGAATACAAAAGGTAAATTTGCATTGCTTGCAGAAAATGCATCCACTCTGCTCCAATGCTCTCCTTTCATTGCAATGCATCCCAAGAACCTAGCCCAACCACACAAGAAAACTTCAACCATTCAACTACGACTGCACTGCCGCAATAATGTCAATTCTCTTGAATCAGAAATAAAAGTTCATAAGGATCATAAAAATGTGCATCAAGGTAGGACTTGACTGTGGGACAAGAGGAGGAGGCCTATCTGTACAGTACAAATGCAATCATTGCAATGCACTGAGAAAATAACATGAAATCTTGAAAGGATAATATAATATTGAATACCTCTACTGTTTTCATTAAACTTATTATTAAAATCCTACACAAAATAAAGTACTTGTGTAAGTAAGTAAACTAGAATCACTATTATTTTTCTAGGGAACGTTTTAATGGATGCATTGAACTAATATCGTTTTTGGGGAAATTAGTCTGCGGTAGGAATTTCAGTAAAAACTGTTGAATCTTTTTATATAAAATAAAAACTGCGCTCTACAAAGTATTATTCATTCATCCACACCGTGAAGCTAGCAGGTACGTCCTTCCACTGAATCATGGTTTCATCAAACTGGACGAAGTTATTTTTATCCACCAAAATTCAGTGGAAGAAACAGGAAAAAGAGGTCGGGCACCTTTGAATTTCAGTAAGTTCGTAAAATACATAATGGGACTGTTCACTTTTTTAGGAATTACTTAAATAGTCCAGTAATTTTAAGTTAATCGGTAATGATGGGCCGTTCACAAGTAAAAAAATTGAATGCACATACGGATTTGCCTTTAAACTTTTTTCACTTGTGAATGGCCCATCATTACCGATTAACTTTAAAAACCTGGTATACTTAAGTAATTCCTAAAAACGTGAACAGTCCCAATGGGTCTGTTCACTCAAACATGATTTACTTAAGTAATCCAATAGTTTTTGGTAAATTGGTAAAGATCACATGCGAACAAGTGTTGAAAAGCATATCCGTCGTGCTTCTCCATCTTTACCGATTTACTTAAAATCGTTGGATTACTTAAGTAATTCCTGTTTGAGTGAACAGGACCAATATTTCTAAAAACACCAGTTCGGCAGGTTATGAACTTCGCTGAAATTGAGTACTCAAATTAGTACATAGTAATTTCATACAGACGCATACTCAACGTTTGTTCCTTGGATTATGGTAATGAAGGCATCTGATGCATATACGAAAATCCTGTTTGCTCCAAGAATTTGGAAATGAACGTTCAAATTTTATAGCAGATATACTATTTTCACCAATGCTGTTAAAACAACAAAATTCGTGTGTTCAGTCAATTAAATGTGACCAGAAATGATATTCGCCTGGTGGAATTTCAAGGACAAAATAGAAAAGTTTCCTTCTTCAGCAGATAATTCTAGTCGAACAAGGTAGTATGCAATATGTACTACGGCGTACCTTGACAGGGATTTTCATTTACTAAGAATCTGTTTGTTTGAGTGAGTGAGTAAGGCTGCTCGTAATCTTTCTACCTACCCCTTTTTTAAAACGATTAGGTTCAGTAGTACATATTACCTTAAATGATGATAATAATGATGTTAATGCAAATTCAAGGGACTCGACTCGGCTTATATTTCTCATTCGAAAGTACATGCAAGAGAGTTGACAATGACTGCAATGCAGGATAACTTCTTAAAATTATTTTTTCAAAGGATTGCTGTATGTACTTAAGGTTCACATTCGCATCACATGCAATCCAAATCCAATACAGGTTGTACTGTATTTCAGTAAATGAGAAAAAAAGGTGCATCACTATCAGATCACATTGCATTGCATTGTCGTGGTCCTGACTTGGCCTACCTGGTCTGGGATGCGAAGCTCTTGTCTGCATAATTTTTATGATTTTGCATGGCAAGGTGGACTTTGAAATGAAACCCTTTTTGTAATAGCAATGGCAATTGTAATGGATTGAGTATTCAGTAAGTATGTTTGCATGCAAAAGGATTTCACGAACATATAACGTATTTCTTCTAAAACAGAACAAGGGTACATATTTAAAGGTTTTTTTGGTTGATATATTTTGATTTGTTTTGAAAAGTTTACTGTTTCAAAGTTACAGGATGTTCTTGCAAATTTTTGTGAGGAAATAACAAAATTAATAAAAATTAAACTTATTCTTAAATTTCGTAAATCCTCCGTGGAAGTTTAAAAGGGTAGGAAACAGATTTATTTTTTCAAATTATAGTTTAATACAAACTATATCGGAAACTTTAAAATTAAAAATAAACCTTAATTATTTTAAATAAACAGCAGAATTTAAGAATTGTTCGATTTGGCAATATTTAACTCTTTAACTCGATTTTAAGTCAAGAATATTAGTGAAGAAGTCTGCAAAAAGAAACAGAAGATTCGAGCTCCTTGACAATGACTTCATTTTGAACTTGTTGACCTAGGGATGGCGAACATATTCAAAAAAAATTACTTGGATCACTGTGTCACCCAAGCAATCATTATTGTACTTTATCTGAGGCATAGAAGTATCGGAAATTGTATTTCGCGTGTGTTAGGGTCAATCTCAAGAAAAAGAAAAATATCGTTGTTCCTAGAAGTTCGAACTGATTCGTTTTAACCAATTGCTGCATGCGAGATCGCAATTAGAATGCTCCGAAAGTTACATTTGAATGTAATTCTACAGTCTGATCATGAAAAAAAAATTCAATAGGTTCACTAACAATTATTAAACGGATTTGGTGCGATAATGTTTAAAACAACCATCATTTCTGTTTAGCAAAATGTCACAATCCGGACAAACCTACTGTCATTAACTATTGGTGCCCGGTGCACTATATGGTTCGATCATTTTAGGGTTTGTTTGTCCCAAACCAGTGGAAAATCAATACAAGCAGCAGAAACAATTTAAACAATTTACCAGATTAGTTGTTCACGGATCGACCCACTGGAAAATCTTCCCGTGGAACCGGAGATCGGCAATCAAGAATTTTAAGTATGGGCAATTGTAATGTACTGGCATGCTGGGGTAATGATTTTCGGAAAATTAATCATTAGTTCTAGATAAATTTTTGCGCTAAATATGAAAACAGAATTCCTTTTGAACAGAATTAACATTTTTTGAAGAACAGCTTATAGTTAGACAAAAAAATATATTAGAAGTTGGGAGGACTTTTGGTTTGATAAGGATTCTAATTAATAGAAAATAGCTCAAAGCAGTAAAATCAATCAAAAAATTATTTGTTAGTACCATAGTACCAAGATTCATTTCCTGTTATCTAAAGACTCAAGACTGATTTCAAAAACATTCAATTAAGGGATAAATTCTTAGCTGAATACGCAGTAATGCTTTGACTTAATAGCGTCTTAAATGTAAATTCCGGCACAAATGAATTCACATTCACTACAAAAATGGACCTAGATCCAAAGATTCATTGTCAAAAAATCGTTATTTCAGCATACCAGTATTGGAATTGCCATTTATATCATTAACTGCCGATCTCTGGTGCTGCGGGGAGATATTTTCTGTACCTCGATCTTTGACGGACCAACCAGTTCTAGATAAATTTTTGCGCTAAATATGAAAACAGAATTCCTTTTGAACAGAATTAACATTTTTTGAAGAACAGCTTATAGTTAGACAATTATATAAAGCTACAGAAAATTGCAAGCAAAACAAATATTAGAAGTTGGGAGAAGGTCTTTTGGTTTGATAAGGATTCTAATTAATAGAAAATAGCTCAAATCAGTAAAATCAATTAAAAAATTATTTGTTAGTACCATAATACCAAGATTCATTTCCTGTTATCTAAAGACTCAAGACTGATTTCAAAAACATTCAATTAAGGGATAAATTCTTAGCTGAATACGCAGCATTCACTACAAAAATGGACCTAGATCCAAAGATTCATTGTCAAAAAATCGTTATTTCAGCATACCAGTATTAGAATTGCCATTTATATCATTAACTGCCGATCTCTGGTGCTGCGGGGAGATATTTTCTGTACCTCGATCTTTGACGGACCAACCAGAAAATACCGTTTAAATTAACTTGCTTTTTATAATTTCTAATATCATGTAATTTGTATTGATTATTAACGGCTTTGACTTATTTGTAAAGGGAGTTTTTGAAGTGTGCTACTTCTTGCATCTAACCCTATCAAAGAGCAAGAGCGCGTCACTCAAGTGACTTAACTCATTCTGGGATACTTTTTTGTTTGATCACTGCGGTGACTTTGCTTCGTTTGGTGTACTTTTAATTTTATGTTGGCGGTTGATCTCTCCAGGACAACGTGATTCTATATTTTGTTTCATTGGTTGACTTTACCTTGTGTGAGCTACTATTTTTACCGTCGTTGCGATTGATTTAACCAGGACAACGCAAGTAACAAAAGCATCGTCACAAGTGACTTTACCACGACAATGCAAAAAAGCATTTTGTTGCCTAGGTTGACTAAGCCACATTATCGCGTTAAAGAGCGCAGCAGGAAGGAGTAAATAAAGCTATTTTAAAAAAGAGGCCTTATAACATAACGTGCGCTGGAAAAGAAACATGTAGTGAACAAAACCACGAATCAAAAGTTCCGTGTTCTACGAAAAGATCATCTCGTGTTGACAAATTGATAGGGTTGAAATGAAGAGGAATTTTGCAAGAATAAGATTACCGGAACCAGGTTCAAGTAAAAAAAAATCTGATATTGTTTCTGTAATGCCTTGAGCTTTCGATACCTCACGATCCAATATTTGATCCGAAATTAATATCAATACAGTCAACTCTTTGTTCGTGTGTTTGAGCGTTCAGGGAAGAGATTTTAAAAAAAGTGAAATTCTGATAAAGTTATTCAAATTCCTTTAGTAAAAATTTCATGATGGTTTGATGACCAAAGACCTTTTTTGTAGATTTTAGATAGTTTTATTGGGACGTGACTTTGAAGGGTTTGAACCCCGGTTACATTACGACAGCTCAAAAGCTATTCTTACAACGCGTGGCTTATGTTACTGACATACAGACAAAGTAAAACTAAACTAGTTTATCTTATCAGTTATCACAGAGGCATTCGTGACAAAATCAAGAATGTACTAATTTAGTGAGAAGAGTAATGTCGAATATCAACGAATGGAGTGTCAAATGGTGAAAATAAATACCACCCCGTGTCAAATTCTGCGATTATTTAGACCTGCACGGTTCATGGTTAAACACAGCACATCACAGAATAGCTGGGGACTTAAATTCTGTTTGAATCATGCATTGGTTGCAGTGGGGTAAAATCGATTGAACTCCAAAATATGTCAAGGAAATGTGTAAAAGCGGGTGAAAATGAATATTATTGGTTATAACCAGAGTTGGGCGCCAGCCTCAAATCCCAGTATCACTATCAGACTTCAGTACCTATCCGTGTTTAAAATACTATTCTCCTTTCAAAAATATTTCTAGCCGTTTTAATCTACTTTTATCCGTTTTTAGCAATTTTTAATTCCTGACCGGTCTTTATTCTCAGATACAGGTAAAACTCTCAGTATTATTTTTTTAAATGAAACAGCATTTCTTCCAACAAAAATTCACCCGGAGCCCATTTAAAATTTGTTCATTTTATTTGGTTTTCCAGAGAACCGGTGGACACACGCGAGACTTTTCGAATGACTCCATCCACTAAAAGCAGTCATTTCTTAAGATTTAGTCCGTATCAGGCCAGAAGGAACTCTAAAATCAGAAACTACTTCAGAGGAAAAGTTTTTGTTTTTTGTAAAACTTCGAGTCTCAACATGTCCCTGTAAAATAAATGGTAAAAAAAATTGAGTGAGTCAAAAGTAGTGAATAATACAACGACAAGCGAAGCTTGTTCAAACAATCCCGTTAAAAGAAAATTTCGAAGTTGTTGAAATATTTATTAAGAAACTAGAAAGAGTAATGATTTCTTTTTTGTCGTTGTCGCCCTCATGGGTCGTATTCTTTGCTTTTATATCAGGTCACCCTCACCTCATCGTGTCGTAGTCGTGTCCGCATAATGAAGCTAATAAAATAAAAGTTCCAGCTTTCTCGCCCACTATCTGCCCTCATATAACACCCTTTCCTTTCACATTCACTTTCAACTTTCAATGTTTTGAAAAAAAAACTTTACTTGGCATTGGCAACTTTGAAGTTGACGTGATTTAACCCTCATATCACTCATATTTTGTGCATAACTAAACAGACTTCAAAACTAAACTGAAAAAGTTGATTTTACTAAAAACATTTAAAACTAGAGATAAGCAGGACTTACGGAAGCGTATACTAAAATTCAGTCCAAAGCTCAAAAGGACTTTTCAACTTTTCTTCAAACGTTCCCAAAAATAGAATAAGGATGATAGGCATACAAAATTTCTAATGACAGAAATTAATTATTTATTGAATTAAAATTAATTTTGGAGACACATATTTTCAGGTAAATGTAATGAAATGGAAAATGTAGCAGTGCATGTTGTAGTTTTCTCTCCCAAAGCCCGTTATTCCTATTGTGCCATAATGATATGGAAGCTCAATAGATTCAAGGCCAAAGCGCTGCTGTGACGAGGTAGTTCAGGTAGATATAAGCGGTACCCAAAGGCAACGACCGTTTACAAATGCACGGCCCAATTCTAACGGTAACGGGTCGAAGTGATGCGAAATATTGTCGCAGAATAATACGATTTCTTCTTGGTCTCATGCATTCCAAGCGAATGTCGTGGAAAAATTTTGTGACTGTAGAATCCAACTTTGATAGGGAGTGAAAGGAGTGATAAATCAGAGTTGAGACGACCTTGAAGGAATTCAAAAGAGAATTAATTCATATTTTCATATAAGATATTTTGTGCATGAAATATTTTATGCAATTTATGATCTTACAAGGACATCCGTAATGTATACATGATACTCATCAAAGCCTGCCTTAT
>JAHZMX010003261.1:0-14511 GCA_027743895.1 Seira musarum
CTACAACATTAATACCAAACCCGTCTCACGTTTCCCAGCTCTATTTATTTTCTTCACTTGCTATCAAGTTTCACATGGAATTAAATGGGAATCCTTCAAAGTAAAAACTTTTTAATTTATTTTCTTGAATGTGTTTTAAAAATAATGAATATGCATCGAAAGCACTGTTTTTTAAGAAGAAGCCAAAGCCAAGTCAAAAAATCTTTCTTTGTTTTCTCCTTTCAAACAAAACGATGGGAAGATGTATCGTATTTCTTTGAACGATGAAGCCCAGAAGGGCAGAAAACGTGATGCACGAGACAACCAAAAAAACCTGCTGAAGCCGTAGCCGTGTTAGTGATGCTTCTCACGAAGTAAATGCGAAAAGAGCAGCAAAAAGAGAGAGAGAGTGGTCGAGGAGTCACCCTGTTTCGGATGCTGATGCTGGAGCACTACTGTTTCCCCCGGATCGGAGGAGACCAGAAAGTCTTTCTTTGAGCGACACTCCACTCCACTCAACTCGCATACTACGAGCTTTCCTTTCCTTTGACTTTTTTGCGAATTCTACTACTGTCACAGTCGAGCAATGCAAAAATAGAAAAAAATACTCGACAAAAACTCAGGAGGATTTCATGATGGTTTTGGTTGTAGTGATATTGATGCATTTTCTCCTCTTTTCTCTCTCCTGCTTTTTCGACAAACATGAAAACATAAAACATCGGTTTGTGTGATGAATTACAATTAGATTTGGTCTGGAAAATAGAAAAAAAAGTACAATATCAATTTTTTCAAAAAGAAAAAATAACAACCGAAAATTTTGTTATAGTTCAAAAGAAGTAGACTAGACAGTAAAGCATTTATTTCGTCCAAATTGTCGTCGAGCTCAAAGCTTGACAACTCAAACTTTTCATTTAGTCCAAATAATTGATTTTACCAGGAAAATTCATTAATTCCTCTTTTGTCTAAAAAATCTCGATTTTTTACTCTTTGTTTACCGTAAATTACTCTATGATCCTGACAATGAGCTATACCTGGTCGGATTGGCTTGGCCTTTAAGCTTCCGTTTTGGTTTCGCGTATGTGAGTAAAGCTTGTGATGTAATATGGCGAAATAGTTTCCAATCTCGATTGTATGAATTTGATGTCTCGCGTAAATGAACTTTTTTTTTGCTTGGGGATCATTGCATTTTTCCCCATTTTCCTTTCTGGAGGAGGAAGGGGTTAGACCAAAAAATAGAGAAGTACTTTTCATTGTGTTTTCGAGTTTTTTTTCACTTCAGCTTAATAAAGTTTCAGTGTTGTTGCGTCAAGCAAAATTTTGTTGCGTTTCAATGAATGCTGATGCTGTTGATGAAGGCTCCTCTTGAAATAATGGAGCCAGCATCACGACAGTTTTTTTTTTACGTTTTTTCTTCATTTTCTCTTACGATAAGTAAGTACAATACAAGTACATACATACGTGATGCTGATGGTCGAAGAGAATGGGATAGAATCGCTTTATTTTACAGCATTAATCAATTTCAGAGTTTGTGGAAGCTATTTTACTCGAAATTGATTTTTATCTATTTAAAAAGAACTGGAACAGAAGTGGTTGTACTGACTGGGCGGACTCTGTTGATTCAATTTGATTGCGAGAAAGAGGACTTTGTCAACACCAATTTCCATCTCCAGTAGGGAACGTAGGTGGGTGAAATGGGGAATCAATTCAAATGGGGGGTTAATGATTTTAGGATAGAATCACTACTTAAAACATAGGAATTGTGTAAGTTTAAATCTCAAAATTTAACCTGTCACAGCGAACGAATCTACTTTTGTAAAAATTTCCACGAATAAAGAAAAAGTGGTTTAAGTCTCCTCAGCGAGCCAATATTAGTGCTGGAGGGCATGATGACACGCTCGCCCAAGACGGCTCCGCACTCTTTAGGTCTAAAACCCAAAAATAGCATCTCTGGTAAAGAAGGCATAAAGAAAATGAAATAAAAAGGAAAATCGTACCATCTTTTTTATTACGGGCAGGTTGTTTCATTACCAATTTATTTTTGTGCCTCACTCCACTACTTACTTCCTCGAGTCTGCTCTCTAGAAAGGTAATGAAGGTTTTAGAGTTGGTGCGACATGACACGACACAAGGACCATCAATTTTTGCACGCATCCCATCTATTTTCATTAAATTTGCAACATATACAGAAGGAAAGGAAGGACTCTTCCTTAATTTAGTTTTTTTGAAAATATCTCGTGAATACAGTACAGTATCTCTTTTGCTGTATCGGAATCTTGTGTACATCTCGTTTAAGAAAAAATGGATCTATTCACCCTGAATTAAGGAATGACTGAGGAGGAGGCAAATAGTCGTAAATAAATGAAGGTTTACATTGACGCGATGAGATTTTTATGAAAAATTAAAGAAAAAAAATGTATTGAGATCGGATCAAATCAAGCAATATTTATTTATAAGATCCCTAATTTTTTCTTGCAGAGGAGGAGAAGGATAAAATCATTTTCAACTTTAGTTATTTTCCCCCTAAAGCTTGTTAGCAAAAAAAGTTTTTGGAGATTTGATGTCATTCTGGGATCGGATAAAATCCTCACGCATGCCATGCCTATGTCTCATGTCATCCAATAAATAATGCCAAACCCATATGAAAATGTCGTGGGGTTTTTATGAAAAACCATCAAAAGAGAAAAGAACTCATCATCTCAGCAGGGAAAAAGAACTGAGATGGCTTATCGACCATTTAAAAAGATGTGTAATGCTGGGCCCAGCCTGGACTTAGACCCACAAATGCTATTACAATTATGATGGCGGCGACGCCATGACTATTCTTTGGATATGACTATGACCCGTACGAATGGATAATTGGGAGGAAATCTTGCACTTGTACTTGTCCTATCTGGGGTGATGGACGGGAGGAAGGAAGCTAATTTGGAAAAGCAATAGTAATGAATACCAGCATGACATCGGAGTTCAAATACAAATATCTAAACAGAGAAACAGACAAAGTTTAACTGGGGAATGAATGGTAAATGTTTATGGATATAGGGATGGCTCATGCAAAAACAAACTAATACGATGACTAAAAATAGACAAATGTTCGTGTTAAAGTTAGAATGGACTCTGAGACGGTCACTTCAGTTCAGTTGAGGATGAAGTCCTCGTTGAATATTATTGTCATTACTGATTCTGTAGCAGTAAGCAGTGGCATATTGTCTGTTCAGTTGAGAATTGGGAGAGAAAGATGCAATGCAAAATGCAATTGAGAATACGGACAAATGTAAATGGATGGAATAGCCCTTTTAGGCCTCTCACTGCTCGTAAAAGGGCATTTTATTGGGAGCATTTGTATTTGTATTTATCGTTTCTTCACTAATTCAAGCGAAGCAATATAAAATGAATATGGGAATCGTGAAACGATTCCTTTTGTGTTGGAATAAGTTGTTCCCTTTTGTTAGGGATTTGGAAAACAAAAGAGGCCTGGCCTGGCCTGGCTTGGCTTGAAAGAGAGAGTTTTTGGCCTACCATAAACAAAAGGCTTGTGGTCAAGAGTCGGATATTGAATATCTGAAACATGTGAAAGAAGAAAAATCAATCATCATTTCTTCATTCTTATGCATTCATGCCATACAACACATCAAATATTGATGGCATGCAATATCAAATTTACTCAGATCGATTCTAAACACATCAAAAGCTCGATATACTGGACATGAGCTATTCAGTCGTATTCGAAAAAAATTCTTTGAAATTAAAGCAAAAGAATCAATTTACCTAAGTAGTTTCATATAAAACAAATGAAAATTGTTAGGAATTGTCAAGGACCATTTCGTCATAATCAATTTAAAATTATTCGGATCTGCCAATTTCCTGTATAATTTACTGACGATATAAAGAGCTTTGACTGTGTACATATTCAATTCATTATGCTCCAGATTGAAAGTATATTTTTGGCTTCGGTAGGACGAAAACGGTGGGCTTGTTGAAACACGTCCCATTTTTAAGATTGCGTTTCTCTCATTTCTTCACGAGTGAGAAGATCGACCTGACCCAACAACTAATGCGTGGATCATATTATTGAGCTCCTCTGATGCGACAGATGACCCAGACAGAGTAAACATGAACTCAAATCGGAATCAGACTCTTAAAGTTGGGTTAAGTTATGTTGTGTTGACATTGTTGATGTTGATATTATTTATGCAACTCGAAGCGTAAGAAATGATCTAATGTGATATGGGATTAGAATTGAGACCATCTAATAATACCTCTCTGTTCTCTTCTTTCTTACTGACCTCAATTCCCTTGCTGACTTTCTCGAGGGTTTCCTTTTCATAATTTCTTCTCGAATATTAAAAAGAGAAAATGATCAAGAATCTCAAGGAATTCGGGGGATTATAAAATGCGTGATTTCAGATTTCCCCTTTAGTCTGTGATCAGGTTTGATACCAAAAACAGGTTCATATTTTCATCTCTCGGATTTCTTACTGTTGAACGGAGTATATCAATACCATCTCCTCGGTGGCTTCTTCTCCGAAACAGAATTAATCATGAAGGTACTACTAAGAAGTCACGTGGTATTTTTCCGTTGAAAAATTGGATCGGTATCCAATATTTTTTTCGGAGAATGCAAAAATAATATCAAATAAATTGCATTTCGATGTTATTTCAGGTTGCCCCATATTTTGGTTTGGTTGTTGTCCTCTGCGCCTTCAGCGCTGTTCAGGGAAGGCCTACCGGAGACTCAAAGCCGGAGAGGGCCACCAGGGATGCCAGTGTCTACGTGCTAGGATCGCTTTACAACGCTGCCGTTTCTCACAACTACTCCAAATCACAGGCCGCCGGTGACAGGTAAAAATAGCTCCATTGTATAACGGAGGAAATGCAAAGGAAACACGATTACGACATAATATTTTTTTGTTGTATTTTTTTGTAGAAACGAGAGCGAGTGGAATAACACCGAAATGTTGAACAGCGTCAACAAGACCCCAACTGAGGAGGATCTTGCCCGTGCTGATAACCGTGCTAGAGGTAAAAAGACGGAAATTTGAAGAAAAATTCTGAGAATTGAAAATACCAAAAATAAAACGTGATGATTTATTCAAAAAATAGGCAGTGGTGGTGTCCTCATTTACTCCGGAGGTGATGCAGCCAATCTCGCTGTAGCCTATCAAGGTTCTGAATCTCAGGCTGCGGAGAACGACCAAAAGAGCGGGTAAGTTATGGAACATTCTCTAATAAAATATTTACGTTTTTGAAATGTCATTGGCATATGGGCAACAGAATGTCATGAGGGCATATTTTTCTTGACAGTTACAACAACCAAAACCTCGGAATGGGAGTTGATGAATTGGAAGGAGAAGAATTGGAAGAAGAGAAGTAAGCGGAGATGATGAGGAGACATTCTGGCGATCCTTTAACACAAAAATAGGCAGTGGTGGTGTCCTCATTTACTCCGGAGGTGATGCAGCCAATCTCGCTGTAGCCTATCAAGGCTCTGAATCTCAGGCTGCGGAGAACGACCAAAAGAGCGGGTAAGTTATGGAAGATTTTCCTAAATAAAATATTTAGGTTTTTGAAATGTCATTGGCATACGGGTAACAAAATGTCATGTGGTCATATTTTTCTTGGCAGTTACAACAACCAAAACCTCGGAATGGGAGTTGATGAATTGGAGGGTGAAGAATTGGAAGAAGAGAAGTAAGCGGAGATGATGAGGAGGCATTATGGCGACCCTTCTGAAGTGGTCATCATTTTCCGTTTTAATTTTTTAGATTTTAATTCACATATTTATTTTTTTACAGTAATTTATACGCATCGTCAAATCCTTTTTTTATTTTTTTACAGTAATTTATACGCATCGTCAAATCCTTTTTTTATAGAAAAATGAAGAAAAGAAAAATATAAAAGTCAATTATTTTTATACGAAAATTAAATCAATGTTTTAGAGCAAATTCATTTCCTTTAAGTGTATTTCATGTTCATTCTCATCTTTCCTTCGTAAACAAAAAATGAAGTTGAAATTAAATGAATACGGTTGTGTACGTGTGCTCCAGGAAAGGTACGCAGTTATCTTAAAATACAGCTTCGCTCGGTGGCATATTGATCATCGCGACTAAAATGGGTTGCGACTGTTTCTTCCTGAGGACAATTACTCTTATCACATCCGCCAATCCATTAGGATTAATTGATTCCACTTTCGCCTCAAACTTCACTATCCACACTTGGAACGAGGAAAGGCACCTTTTTTTGTGATTGTGATACAAAAAGGAAAAGAGATCTATTATTATCACGATTAATTCGCCCCTGAAAATATTCTTCCATCCACCCACTCGTTTTGAGAAGGTGCCAAATGCAAAATTCCTCTATCCATGTAAAACATATTAATATTTTCCTTGAAAATTTTCTTACATGAATTATGGGTGGTGATACATCATAAAATTTATCATTCCAATGGAAGAACAAAGCTAAATCACTGATTCCATTTGCATTGCTCCCCGACTTTGGTCCGATGTTCATTACTCCAAACATGAATTATGGGTGGCGATACATCATAAAATTTATCATTCCAATGGAAGAACAAAGCTAAATCACTGATTCCATTTGCATTGCTCCCCGACTTTGGTCCGATGTTCATTACTCCAATCCTCACGACAAAACTAGGCCCCAAGCCTAAGACTTCTGCAGATAACTTGACAGACTCCTGGATTGGACTTTGTTTTGTGTTCAGAACATGCACGAGGGTTCTCGCTGTATCTAGTTTCATCCGGAAAGCATCCCTTTGAAAGGCTCTGTGCATCACTGGGTATAAAAAGGAAAATCAATAGAAAGACTTAAAATAATGATGAGCCGCCACCACCAACCACCACTACCACTCACTTCACTAACCACCTTCTCAGAAAATACCGATGCAATGTAATACAATACAATAAATGTGTATTCAAAGCAAATTCAGTGAAGCAGATGAAATGGAAAATAAGAGACTTGGAGGCACAAAGCCTCGAGAGCTAGTCTAACAATTTTAGATCCAATTGTCATAATTTTTTAGGAAAGGAAGATAAAACGGAACGGAAACTCCTATATCCTAAATGATAGGATAAAGTCAAAGTTTGATATACCGTCCGCCACAAAAATCTAGTATTCATAGTTTCGTTTTTGGAACCTTAGCATTTTAGGAATAAACTAGATTTCATATAATAAAAGCAAGTTGTAACGGACAACATTGGCGTATTTAAAAAACCTGTTTGTTGTATTGAGCTTTGACGGCGGATATTTATAGTGAAGCTGGCTGAACTTGAACTAGAAATTAATGGAAACGGACTGGAAGATTCAAATCAAACTGTTAGTAGTAAAGCCACTACCTATCCTATCACTTACTTACCAATGGAATTCTCTCTTTCTCTCATCGTTTGATCAACAAAGAGTTTTGTCTTTTTAGGAATCTGCAATTTGGCAAGAGCCCCAGCTCCCTTCTCCTTCAGCTCTGGGGTAAAGTCTGCACTTCTCTTTAGGATTTTCACAATGAAGACTTCCTCCTATTTTCCATTCCAATGAAATATAAAAATAATTAATTAAATTACTACACATTCCAGAGAGAAAATGGAAGATGAAAGGGTCCATTATCTGCATACCTTGAGTTATAACTGTCATCGAATTACATTCCCTACCATACTGACCAAAGTATAAAGCTGAGATTGGCTCATTAAAGTGGATCGTATCTACACATTCCCCACTCAATGTGAATAGAGACACGTGACCGTTGTGGAGGCCAACGGCAACCAACTCCAAATTCTTCTGACGAAGTTGAACACGATGCAAGCATGTTATAGCTGAGACTGCTGACACTGTCCAAATTCGTGAACCTTTATCGCTGTAACAATTGATTGTGGAGTCCATCAAGGCAACAATGATTGATGTCTCTAGGCAAACAACTCCAACGGGGGGTTTTGAGAGGCTGAGAAGAGGTGAAACCCAGCCTCGTCTGCCGATTAGGAGTTGACCTGAACGGGTTGTGCATGTGAGGGTGTAATCAATGTCGAATAGGCCCGCGCATGAGAGAAAGACTGGGACATCAGATAGGGTCAGTTTTGCCTTAAAAAAAGGAAAGGTTTGTTAAAATAACTTAAATTAAAAGCAGTCGTTTGGTATAGCTCAAAGCATCTTTCTATTTTTAAAAAAAGATCCCTGCAGAAAATACTAACGAACTACACCCACGCATTCCAGTTTCAAAAGACTACGTATTTTTTATTTGTACCTCGTCAATCGGTGTGAACGTTTCCGGATGCAGAACGAATATCTCACAATTCTCTGTTCCAATGACCAAACAGGACAACGCGTCATCATCATTATGCGATTTTCGCAATGTGCTCAAACAAGTCACAATATTAGTAACAATTGATTGTGGAGTCCATCAAGGCAACAATGATTGATGTCTCTAGGCAAACAACTCCAACGGGGGGTTTTGAGAGGCTGAGAAGAGGTGAAACCCAGCCCCGTCTACCGATTAAGAGTTGACCTGAACGGGTTGTGCAGGTGAGGGTGTAATCGATGTCGAATAGACCCGCGCATGAGAGAAAAACCGGGACATCAGATAGGGTCAGTTTTGCCTTAAAAAATGAAGGGTTTGTTAACCTAACTTAAATTAACAGCAGTCGTTTGGCATAGCTCAAAGCATCTTTCTATTTTTAAAAAAAGATCCCTGCAGAAAATATAAATGAACTACACCCACGCATTCCAGTTTCAAAAGATTTTTTATTTTTACCTCATCAATCGGCGTGAACGTTTCCGGATGCAGAACGAATATCTCACAATTCTCGGTTCCAATGACCAAGCAGGACAACGCGTCATCATCATTATGCGATTTTCGCAATGTGCTCAAACAAGTCACAATATTCTTCCTAACTAATGGCGTCCCTTTGTGAGCTTCCAAAAATGAATGACGTTCATGTTGAGGAAGTGTGAGCAAATGCTGAGACTTCAAAGTCAAAGCTGACATTCCCACTTGGGATCGTAGGTTTTTCAACAGCTCATACAAAGTGTCCTCAGAATCATACTGAAAAGGCAAACACAAAATTAGATTTTGTTTTTCTTATGAATTGTAGTTTTGTAGTGGACATGTCATCCTCATCATCTCATCCCATCTTCTCCATTCTTCATCTTCACAACTCACAACAAACTACATCTCATCTCGGAGCCAATAAAAGCTTAAATTGGGATGACATTGCCACTCCATTAGCACAATCACAATAATCAGTAATGAAGTGTTTCATTAAATAATGAAAAGTGGTTATATATTTTTCCTCTACAGCTTATACCTAATTTATACTTAAGTGAACTTACCTGTCCCCATATGTCCCTCTCTACTGCATTCACTTGAAGAGGTGGTAATACTGCACGAAAAAATGGACGAAGGTTTTTGTACACATAAATGTACTCGGATGTTCCAACAGTAACCACTGCAAACGACAATTCAAATATTTGTTTTTTAAGAGATCCTCCTTCAACACAAACAAAGTTGTTAATTATTGCAAAAAGATATGCACACCAGGTAATCTGGGACTGTCATTATCAATGAACATTGGAGCCACCGAAGTAGGTATGTCCTGCAACGTGACTTCACTCTGTAGTCCAGTTCCTTTGTAAACCTTCATATTTTTTCAGAAAAACAAATTAAATTCCACTTCATTTCATAATCAATTCAACCTCAAAACTGAAATTAAATAAAAATGTTATTTACCTTCAGCTTCGAGGGTATCGTCCCCGTCCCAATGTCCGCAATAATTAGGCGATAGTCCCCATCACCCACGAGATCGGCGGTTGCGACGCAATTCGGAAACGTGTAGATGGTCGCTTGCGTATCCGAAAACGCGTCCAACCACATTTCATGCCTGAAAAAGGGACGATAAGAGAAAACATACATTTCCTTTCAAATACTAAAAAAGTAGTTTTAAAATGAGAGAGCAGTGTTAGTAGCAGTAGCAGTTTCGACCCAAAACTGTCGGTGGTTTAGTTTGGATTGGATTAGATTCGGATTATTTACATCACTTTCTATTTCCTTTTCTTCCAATTCCATAAACTTACCGTTTCATAGTACCACCTCCAGATCCAGGTTTCGTGCAAAACTCAAAGGTCATTTAACTCAAGAGAACACTTTTGAGTGACAATTTACATTCTTTTTTGAAGAGGCTCATCTGCCAACAAAATTCTTACTTCCTCTTCATTTCAAGAAGAATGATCTGATCGAATGGTTTTTTGCCATTTGTCCGTTTCTTCTTCTTTTGTCTCGAGGAAAAAAAGGAAAATTTGCAGCTGTCGCTGTCACAGGAAGGACTTTCTTCTTGACACAAAAATTGTGTAAGCCCAATCTCAAGCTGAGTTACATACTTCACAGGAAAAAAAACTTACGTCATTTTCTTAGTCTCTGAGCTTGAATGTTCCTCCTGATAGTTCCTCTGCCCTTCTTCTAAACGTGGTTGTGGTTGTGATTGTAATTGTGAGGGAGGGGTATAGATTGCTTTAGTAATGAATTTAATTTTTACAATTGTTTCAAAAAGTAGCACAAATAACTATTTTCCAGTCCAGTAACAATTACTCTTATCCATCAACAATTTCTAGTATGGATAAACTAGATTAGCATCATTTCCTCTTTTTTCCATTCCCCTACACGGGCATTGTGTTGTGACTTGTGCTTCCCGTTTTTGTGGTGGCCGGGAGGGTTGCCCGGCAATCCTATCGATTTATTCATGAGCATGGACTATGGACGATGGACATGAAAATGGGATAAGCTTTTTTTTGCATTTGTATTGCATGCTCTATTTATCCTTCATGTGTCTATTATTGTCCATTGTTTATGTCCATCACATTTTGATCGCTTTCATTCCAAATCACATTTTCTTTTTTCCACTCAATGTGCAGCCTCACGTGAGGTGACACAACAAGGCAAGACAAGATGGAAACATTAGGCATGTCTATTTTTTTCTTTGTTTTATTACGCTGAAGCATAACATGAGCATCAAATATAAAGCCATCATGACCCTTTTAACGTTCTCATCTCAATTTAGGTGAGCTCTGGACTGGAGTGGAGTGAGTGTCCATATTTCTTGGAAATACAAACAAAAACAAAATGATGTACGTCCATTAAAGTATTAGGCTTTGGATTATGTGTGGCACTTGATGATGATGATGATGGTAATATTAATGCATCATGTTGAGCTGAACTCAATATGAAATTGTACCGCTCCCGAAATAAACAAAAGGGATTAGCTTTCGAGAGGTCCTCACTCTTTCCCCGGAATAATGCTTTTCTACAAAATAAAGAATTATTTTATTTATAGGTCAACGGCTCTCAATAAAATAGCCCAATGATACATATCTCTTCCTCTGGTTGTTTTGCAATTCATAATTACTTCCGCTTTATTCATAGAATGGTTCAGACTCTAATTTTCAAAACGTTACTACCGCCACATATTTTTTTCAGTCCTGTGAAGGTCAGTTTGAAGCTTTTAGTACGTCATTCAAAGGTCTATTTTCACAAGTCTCATGGGGACACTGAAACGAATGCAAATTATTCAAACTGTCTAACTTTACCCCAACCAAGTACAAAAAGGACGATTCATCCCGGAAACCTAAACGTCCATAAAATATGCAAATAAGCATCAATCAATCTTGTCAAACAATCAAAAAATCCTAGAAAAAAAGAATGTAGATTTTTTTTTGGTTGACTTGAATTTGCGTGTTATCCGCTTGTAAAAATGTACACGCATAAATTATAGATGCGCATTTTTAGATTCCTATCACTCTATTCACCCGCCTTTCCAGTCCAATTTTTTTCGTGACACTTGGACCTCTACTTTGGACAATGCGTGTGTTTCATCGTGTCCTCCATCGTTTTTTTCCTTGTTTGGTATAGATTCCTATCACTCTATTCACCCGCCTTTCCAGTCCAATTTTTTTCGTGACACTTGGACCTCTACTTTGGACAATGCGTGTGTTTCATCGTGTCCTCCATCGTTTTTCCTTGTTTGGTAATAAATTAAAGCCAAAATAAAAAAACTAAAAAAGAATTTCCCAGAGAACTTCCAAATCCAAAAAGTCCATTTCAGTTTCAGCCTAAAACTAAACAAAGCTAGTCAGTCAGAAAATGAATTAGCGCAGAATAAAGGAAACTAATTTTCCCATTTTCTAATTCCATTATCTCGATAAATAGCCAATACAAAATAAAAAAAATAATTTATTTCTTGAGTAAAATCCTTTCCATTCCCATTCCCGGAAAAGGAAGGCCACTGGCTAGGACAGACACGGTTTCTCTTCTCGCAGGCAGGGCGAGGTCTTCGAGGTTACCTAAATTTTCGTTTAGAACAAACGATCTCATTTCATTCCATTCTATTATTGTACAACATAAGTTATGGCAAATAATGACCATCGCTGGCATTAAGGCTTCGACTTCGGCTTCCTCCTCAAACTAACCTCTTCTTCTCCTTTCTTCCTTGGGAAAAAAAGTTTGATCGAACGGCATACTTCCCCACATCTGATTTTCTTTGTCACGTTAGTCGTTACTGTCCCATAATCTCTTCACTTCTGCCTGGAAGTAAATTCCATTTTTTTCTAACTTTCCCATCCTCCACAGTCCAAAATCCACTCGATTTACATTATATTTTTTCCCGTGGCCTGCATTGGCCTGGCCTGAGACGAGGAAATAAATAGGAACAAGGTGCAGTCTAACTGATATGTGAGTCTGCAGTGAAATAGCAGTAGCTGATTATGAGTAGGAGGAAGTGAGCAAGAAAAAAGGCGCATTTTCTCCAGCTCCAGCCAGTTTTCTAGTACTTCAGCAGGTGCAGTGTATAAAAAAAAGTTCAAAAAGCCCATAAGTGCTTCTTTGTTCGCTGCTTCCAATCCAATCCAGTTTCCCAGTTCATTTAACTTTTTTTTTTGAGTATTTAGCAAAAAATAAAAGAGAGAAGGGAAAAACAAACATGTAAATCAGTTTAATACAGTCACAGTGGGGTGCCCATCACAAAGGGCTCAGAAGTTTTCCAGAGATTTCCGAATTGGATTTTGTAATTTCTAGATTTATTTCGAAATAATTATGTGGGCTAAATCTATTGTTACCCCAGTGGTTCTCATTCCAACTCTCGTGATTCTCCAGATTTCTTACGTAAGTTTTGTGGGTGAAAATATTTTATTTCATCATCTCTTTCGCGTTTTTCTATTTTTGTTACAAATTCCAAATAATAAATAATAATTTGATTGTGTAATCCCCTCTGTTTTTCGAACGTCATCAAATCATATAATTTTTTGCCTCTCTTATTTTAGGGCAAATCTACAGACGAAGCTGATGCGGATGTTTCCCAGAACCAAACCATAATAGCCGCAGCATCGGACCTACTCATTATTCCAGCATCGAATTCGACGGATGTGGATTTGGATTTAGATTTGGAAGTGGAAAGGGCGGATGTGAACTCATCTCTTCTTCTCCAAACAGTTTCCATTCTATTAACAGTGCTTGCACCAAATGACACCACTACATTATTATCAAACGACTCCTCCTCTTCCCCCATCATCACCTCCTTTCTGCTTCATGATGCCAATAATGCTAATGAAAGCACCAACTCAACTATGGAACCTGAGTATTATCTTGATGAAGGAGGGAATGACCACGACCACAATGACACGATGTTCAGTAATTTAACGGCTGCATCATCCTCTTTCTTTTCAAGTACGTTAAGTGATCTTGAAGAGGATGCTGTTGTAGCTGACAACGACAACGACACTTTTGACACGTTGAGCATGCACGTTGCCATTGTTGGTGCTGCGGTTGGAGCGACAGCCACCACCGATACATCACCATCATCATCCTCCTCATCCTTAATTACTGAGGACGAGATGGATGCGGCAGGAAGTGTTGATGAAGTTGTAAGAGTAACCGCCGCTTCAGTCCCATCATCGTTGGAGAGTACAATGAGGAGTAGTAATGAGGATGACAGTATCATTGTGGCTATGGCTGCGAGTATCAGCGAGAAGACAAACCTCAATGTGGACACGGTTGAGCCATCATCAAGTCATGCGGAAAACGAGGGGATAGGCACCGTTGAAACAACAGAACAAATCACGTTACTATTGAGCACACCTGCCAGTATCATCAATGAGTCTACTGAAAACTAGTCAAAAATCTTAATTATTGCAATTGCAATTTTAATACTTTGTAAAAAACAAAAATGATTGTTTCTATTTTCCAACTTTAATTTAATTTTTTTTCATGAGTCATCATCACGAGGAAAAAGGATTTTTGTGTTTGATCTGTGTCTGGCGGAGATCAGCTCTAACTAGAAATGCGATGCCATCATCATCCATAACAAATAACAATGCATTTTGCATCTTGTTTGAAGTTTTTGGAGGAAGGCAAACAAGCAGGAAAATATAAAATATCCTTCAATACACACTTCAGGTTCAAGCGAAGCCCATTCCAAGGTCATACACACTAAAAAAAGATAATTATAGTTTCGCTTCATGTATAAATCTCTTTCTAAAATTATGGAAGCAATA
>JAHZMX010003262.1:0-10258 GCA_027743895.1 Seira musarum
CTAGTTATCATTTTGATTTTATGATTCGATTCTCTTTGTTCCTTTCATGGACAACAAGAAAATTAGACTTTGTATTCGTCTTCGCAACCATATCCATATCGTCATGCATATAAACTTGCTGTGGGGCATTGCACGGTTTTCATTCAAAATCCACGTTCCATAACATAACATCATCCAGGCAGTTTGTGAATGTGATATGATGAGCGAAAGCATAGAAGAAGCTATTATAGCAACAGCACGAACAAGAACAAGAACAAACAACAACATAACGCAACGGGAGCTTTTAGCTTTTCGTTTGTTTGTCTATTGAATACATGCAAAGTATGGAACGGAACGGAAATTAGACTGGGACTGGGATGTATTGCACATCACCACATTCATAGAAAAGAAAGGATTAATGATGCAATGTGTTTTCGCGGCCACCAATGGCCAGTTTAAACACGAAATGAACTTTTAATTGAAAGCGTTTGGAATTAGGTTATGTGAAAGGTTATTTTATAAAATATCTAAATTCTAGTACGAGGAGTTTAGTTGAAGTAACAGTGAAAAAGTAGTTACCTTGTGGGTTATATTATATGTTGTAAATAGAGGTTTTTTTATTCTCCTAAAGTGATACTAACTATATAACACTGATATTTAATAAAACCGTTTTTAGCCAAAGCCAAAATGGAATGCAACGGCTTACTGTTGTTATTTCCGTTGACATTAGATTTTAGATGGCCAATTGAGTGTAATTACTGATATAATTTTACAAGCTGGTTTTTGACGAGTGTCCTATTTTGTGATGTTTGACGCAAATGCTTGCGCCGTTGAACTGTTAAAAATGAAAAGTTCTGAAGACATTCAAAACAAGGTTGCTTCTTCAAGTGTTGAGGGAGAGTGTGTGGAAGCAACCTTGAAAATTTCAGCGCATCCTGATGTTTTGACAAAGATAAATTCTTCTGCTGCTTCTGAAAATAGTTGTGTCATAACTCCAGAAGTTGATAAAATTCCTGGAAATAATAAAAATGTTGAAGTGGATGTCTCATCAGAAGTCGCTGCCCCACTGGAAAAGGACAATAATAAGGCACCATCATCGCACATTGTGGAACAGATGGAAACTGACGGAAGTCTAAACAAGGGAGCTTCTGAACAAAAACAACAACAACAGCAGCAAGCAAATCCGGATTTGGCTGATAAAACATCATCATCACCATCGTCGACCGCACCTGCTAATCCTTTATCCTCCAGCCCGTCGGTTACAACTAATGCAAACGTTTCGTCTGGAAGTAGTAATAATAGTACTTCGAACCTTGCTACAGCGACCACGAGCACCACAACTAGCGTGGTTAGCTTGAACGAGGATGGGGACAGGATGACGATTGACAGTAGTACTGAAGAGGAAGATGATCACCTCTGCAGCGGAAGAGGCAGTTATAAAAAGGAACACGGAGTATTTAATTCAACGCTGCACATCATTAATGAACAGGGTACAGGGCATTATGCAAGCGACAGCGGCGCGTCACGTTTCCAAACAACTAAAAGCTATTTTGGAACATCCGGGGTTGAACCAGAATTTTATCCGTAATATTCATTATCCGGGGAGGTTGAGCGCTCCGAATTATCAGGACAACAGTTCGGAAAAGCTCACTAAACAAGCCATCTCCGAATTACAATTTGCTGGGAAACTAATGACAAACGTTATTCGTCATTCAATGAGTAATCAACTAGATCCTAATAATGATTCGGCTACAGAGGAATCTGACAGTGATGATGATGAAGTTGTCCTGCCTGATGAAAGACTTATGTCGGATCCAACTTGTGTTTCGGAGTGCTCATCTTATCTACCTGCGTAAGAAAATCAATATCAATACATCAAATGAGATAAAAGCTCGGTGGCAGAAAAAACACGAAGGGAGATATTTAAATAAGATTAATAATTTAGGATTTGTTTTTTACTTTTCAGAGAAAATAATCCATTTATTGAAGCAATTAAATTAGAAAAACAGTATGAAGCAAGAAGAACAGCGTTAGAGTGTAGTATAAATGAATGCGAGTTCTCCCTCACGAAATCATTAGCTCTAAGAAGGTGAGCACTTTGTACTAGTATAATTTGAAATTATTACTTTTGACGGGTATTTTGGTATATTTTTCACTAATATTCATATTTTAAACATGGATAAATAAATAAAATTGATCTAATAGACATTGCAAAGCCAGCAAACCATTGTTTCAACTTAAAAAACCAACTGCGTCCAGCAATGTTATAAATATTCCAGTGGATGCTTCATCTTCTGTCAAATTTTATCATGATCGTAGACCAGTCATTGCCCGAAGGTAAATTTAAGGCTGGATATTTTTTCTGACATATTCTTTTCTTTACTTTCTTATCTGCTTTGAACTTGTTTTTGCGAGATCGTTTTTAGCTAACGATTTTTCTTGTCTAACTTTTCTTTAAATACAATCCAGACGCAATGACAATGATGACGGAAACTCAGTTACAAACCCCACCATTCGTTGTTTGGATATTTCTAGAGTGTCGGATTTGATGCAGGAGCAGGACAAAAGCAAGCCCTCAGCAGGTACTGGAAACCCTAGCCCTGGTCCTGGAACTGATCAACAAAGTAGTTCAGCTGAAAAGGTCCAAGAAGGCTTTTCCAAAAAAATGGAAATGGATTTAGCAATTATTAACAATCCAGATAAGGAACCACCGGGACAAGTTGTTAAATCGAAGAGCGATGGAGTTCAAGATCACAATGCCTTTATTCCTAGTCTTAAAACGTAAGAGAGACAGAAATATTAGTTATTATATATATACAATATGTGTTGTGGTTTTAAAAACAGCAAGTTTTAACTCAATTTTAGCACGGATTCTGGAGGTGTTTCGGTTCTTGGAGTCGAGTTTGTCAACAATTCAGATCCAAATCAAAGTTCCAGTCGATGTTCTGCTATAAAAAGGCCCGATAAAAACCGAAAAGTATTTCAACTCGGTGGAATACAAAACATCTTTCGAGATCCAGGTGTCTTGCCCACGGTTAGTTGCACCTGTTTCGGAAAAAGTGAACTTTGTGCTTTGTGTCTGGGAAGGACAAAGAAAAAACAGGCAATTAGTCATGTGTTCATGGATCGCCGCGACAAAGTATCTATTTTGGATGAAACATTCCATAAGACATTGTCCTTTTCTGAGGACGCTCCCTTGGAACCTTTACTTACGTCAAATGCCACCGAAGGAGTTAATTTGCCGGCGAAAACTTTCAGTGTTCAGCAGATAATCAAAAATAGATCTCAACACTTCCCCCCAGACTTTCTCGAAACAGGACCTAAACCGAAGAAACCGAGAACCTACGATATCAAGCCATATGTCGAAAGTCCAATTCCTTCTCCCAAGAAAGATAATAGGTTCAGCGATGAGCATTTGCAGTCTATTCGCAAAAGACCTCTGCGTAAGATTTTTTAAATTGTCAAGTAAAGTTTTGTTTAAAATGATTCGTCTTCACTTGAATTTTTGTAAATGAACTTTCAGCCCGCAAATCCCAGTCTTCCTTTGAAGAAAGAGATGTTGGTAAAATGGCGGGGAAAGGATTAGGATGGCCTACTAGAGAGAGGAAAGATTCAATGAGGTACACTAATGTTTTAAAAATAAACTTTTATGTCTATTTACAAATTATTTTCCCCTGGTGCTTTATATATTCAAATTTCTTGTTCTAGGCGCACGAGGAATCAAGAATTTGATATTGACAATATAGTGATTCCGTACAGCATAGCAGCTGCCACTAGAGTGGAGCAGCTAGTTTACAAGCCTATTGAAACACCTAGATGGCGAGTTTTAGACTATACAGAAATATTTTCATCAGTGAATGATGACAAAAATGATGGCGAGGTGATTTTCACTTAATTTTCTTGAATGTATTAAATAAAGTAAAAAAAATTGGAAGGGAATACATAAGGTTAATTAATATATTGACAGCTTGAAGATATGAGCAATGCGGCCTTTCTTCATCGTCACAGTAAATGTGAAGTGGATGAAAAGAAGCGTTTTACGGTTTCGCTACAAAAAGCTTTGAACTCTACGCGGAAAACCCGTCGTCTGGATTCTACATGCAGGAGTGAAAGTACCGGTGATGGCCTTAGCATCTCAGGGAATCTTGACACACAAGTCCAGTCGCCAGGAAAGCCAAAAGAGAGAGAAATAAATCCTTCAGTACCAACAACCCCCACAGCAGATGACCAAAAGGGCATCGCAACCCCAGTTGCCGACAATGCAACTGTAATTACCGAAGCAATGGCCGCTCAGGCTCTAAAGTCACTTTTTAAGGTTGGAAGACGTAGAACGATATCTACATCAACTAAACCAGAGGAAGAAGAGGATTCCACACCAGTGGTAAAAATCGATCTTATTTTCATTTACATACATGCATTTGCTAGATATTGAAATAAAGTAATATTAACCAAAGTCATTATTTTGATTTAGCAAATCGTTGATCCTTGGCCTGAAAGGAAGTTTCCATTGGCAGAAGATGATTACAGATCAATGGTGGAAACGATGCAAAAATGTGATCTTCAAGATGTTCGGAAATCTCGTAATGAATTAATACACTGTGATGATTCCTTAGGTAGTCCACCACCCGGCGGTCTTTAAAAAAAATAAGTCGTTTACGGTATGTCTTACGCTATCATTAACGCTGCTGCAACTAGCCATCATGTTTTAAAAATTAAGATAAACTTTATTAATCAAACAAAACTCAAAACGTTAAATACATCAACAATATCAATATTTTTAAATCCATTCAATAGTGAATTTTGCATTCTTATTTTAGTTTTACTATTTCACTGCGCTCAAACCCTTTAATAATTAAAATTAGTAACTTCTTTATGTAGTTATATAAATACGGGAATTTTAAATGTATTTACAAAATAATCTGTCTGTAGCAAAAAATCAATTTGATTACTTATTAAAAAAACGAAATTACAATATTATAATATTTATACTCACAGTCAAATATGTTTTTGCTTATTTTGGCTTAAATTTCTTCATCAGTTGACAAATATATTTCCACAAACTTTGAGGGTATGTATGTCCTAGCATAAGTAAATTACAAGTTTCCTTATCGTATTTATACTATGTACACAGAATCAGGAATAGTGTGTACTGTGTTCACAAAACTGCTATATATGTAGTCTCATCATTTAAATTCTTATTGAGAAACTGGAGGAGCTTGACCTGCATAAGGTGCCTGAGGTCCACTTTGACCTGTAGAAGATGGGGGGTAACCTCCCGTAGCATTTTGGCCAGCTGTGGAAGTTTGTGGGCGATAGCCGTATGACGGCATTGGAGGTGGATAACCCTTTATAATAATGAAATTGTAAATTTCTCAACTGAAAACAACTTAGCACTCAAACTAATAAAGTGCAGTTTAAAAGTCGGCTCAATTTCAATTTACCTGGTACTGGGGCTGATAGGGGTACTGCCCAACTTGACCTTGTCCTGGAGGAGGTTGTTGTTGCTGTGGTGGACCATAGCCACCGGGTTGAGGCGGGGGAGGATATCCTTGAGATTGTTGATACTGTGATTGAGGTGTGCCGTACTGCTGCCCGCCGTAAGGAGGATAACCGGAAGAAGGAGGAGGATTGGCTGGCACGTTTCTGTTGTCACCGGCTTGGCCAACGCCAGGACTGCCTGGAGGCGGATAAGGAGCTGCCGGATTGTAATTGTAATTAGGCTGATTCTGGGGCGGTGGATATCCCCCTGAAGTATTCGATTGGCTCACATTTGAAGCGCCTGAAGTTTGTGCAGGATAATTTCCTGGATTAGGAGGATAAGGGCCACTCTGAGGTGGATATCCACCTTGCGGCTGCTGAGTTGGTGGTTGTTGTTGCGATTGGACACCACCAGGTTGCGGAGGTGGCTGTTGACCATAGGGGTTGGAATGTGATGGGTTCGGGTATTGAGGATAAGATGGATGTGAGCCATAGTAAGGTTGTTGAGGTGTAGTCTGTTGCTGATTTGCAGGTTGATTTCCTGGTTGTGGAGTTTGTTGACCATAAGATGTTGGAGGAGGTTGCTGTGCATTTGGGCCTTGTTGAGGAGGTGGACGTGGGGGCATTTGCTGTTGAGGAGGTTGATTTGGCATTTGACCAGGTTGTTGTTGACCACCTCCTGGAGGTGGAGGATAGCTGCCAGGATATCCTCCTGGGTACTGTTGACCGGGTTGATTGGGGTTCGGTCTTCCGTAATATCCTCCTGGTCCTGGTTGTTGTCCAGGTTGATTCATTTGTTGCTGCGGGTTTTGTTGCGACTGCATGCCCATATCTTGTCCTGGAGGCTACATTATTCAATACATAAAACGTTTCTTTTAAAATTACACATCTAAGAAATATTAATCGTAGAAATCTCTCCACAAATAATTGATTGCAATTCATTATGCAGGTTGACGCATTCGCCCAACTCCTGCAGGATTACCGAACGCTGTTAAAGACATTGTTATTATCCCTACTTCCAAATTATGTGACCAGTTTCGTCAGCCCTAATAGAACAGATTTCTCCAACCAGCTTTCTCAATCTAAATTAAATTTAGTGACAAAGAATCAAATAATTTATTATAGTTCATTTTTACACAAACGATTACGTCCGTGATCCACAATAAATAATGACCGCAAATGAACATGATAACATAACATGATAAGTTAAATAGACGAGCAGATCTGTATTTTACTACAAAACATTTTGTCACATGAAGAATTTGCATGCAAAATGCTTTTAATTACTACAGGTCATATTATTTTAGATGTTTTTCACTTGTTTAATACGGCTTTAAAAATAGACGAGCTGATCTGTATTTTACTACAAAACATTTTGTCACATGAAGAATTTGCATGCAAAATGCTTTTAATTACTACAGGTCATATTATTTTAGATGTTTTTCACTTGTTTAATATGGCTTTACATACCTTTGAACAATTGATTGCGACGTAGTATTAAAAGCAAGTCAGCAAACTTCACATCTTCTTATGAATGAAGCAAGAAAAACAGCATTGCAAGTTTTCCCATCATCATTATGAAACCCTTTCTTTAGAGTGTACGTGTATAGTCTGCAGTCTTGTAGTATGGTTTCATGCACTGTGAAGTGCATGAAAATAGCTTTTTTAGGAACATTATTCACATCTCTCATCTCATTTACAACTACAACAACTCTTTATACCGGTTTTCCTTTTTCCTGCTCTTCCCCGTCCATCCTTTAACGTTACAAACACAATACAAGGCAACTAACGGATTAAATTTTAGGACCCCTTCAGCACTTACAACTTACAAAGCGTTCGTTTGATTTCCTGCTCTTCCCCGTCCATCCTTTAACGTTACAAACACAATACAAGGCAACTAACGGATTAAATTTTAGGACCCCTTCAGCACTTACAACTTACAAAGCGTTCGTTCGTTAGCAAGCCAGTCAGTCAAAAATTTAATGTAATTTAACGACATCAATTTACATCAACAATTTAACAAGATCAAATAATTTTTTTGCTTACTTTGCTGACAAATCTCATTCAAACATATTCTTCCTTGCTAAAAGGTACGGTCGGTCAGCTTCCAGATGTCATTGTTTCGTTGGAGCGTTACAACGGTGAAGCAACGGGGAAAAACGATCTTAGCCAAGGCAGAAGTCAACGTCAGCGTGAATTATGTCAAACTGTGACAAAATTGAGCTTAAAGAAATTATTTATTCCACGAATTTGGCAAAAAACAGAGGATTTTAAAAAAATGACTGATTTCATTTTGGTAGGTCAGTCATAGTCAGAGTCAGAAGTTGTATGATGTATGATGAAGTCAAAATTAATTTTGCATCCCTGATTTCCAACAAAACATAACCTATATGCATGTAGATATAGATGAATTTTGTGGAAAATCAAGAAGGAAAAGGAAATGGTTAACAGTAATGTAAGCCTTCTTTAAGGCATGACTATGACATTCTGCAAAAGGTTTTTTTCATTGACTCTGACTTGATTTTCACGCAAGGGTAGAAACATTTTTATAACTACCCCACATGCCTCTGAATTACATGTTATTTTTGCACCAAACTCTCGTAAATAAGTAAATAAATAATAATTATTTACCTTGCCCCAATCACTAATCAGGCGTGATTGGTCGGCATCCTTGTTTTCATCAAGCCATGTTCATTACGGTTGCTGCATCGTCGGTCACTTCTGTTAATTCACTTGTTTCTCTAAAATTCATTTGGGGTAACGTAAGGTCTATGCCAATACTAGTGTCATTTATTATTTAATTTATAAATAGTATTTTATGCATCAGGCGTTAGCCAAAAAAAAACTTTGACGGGGAAGTTGAAGTTGCATTGAAGATGAGATTTCGTTTACAGAAAGTCAGATTTAGGTAAGATTTACATAAATGATTAGGGTAATTTAAAAAAAACTACAATTTGCCAGTAATTTTTCTTCAATGTAAATATAATATAACTACAGAATACCTACAAAATACTATTGACGTGGTTAACACGACGGGTATGAAATTTTATTTATTATTTAGAAAATTCTCAACTGTTTAGTCATGAACCGAGGTCTTAATAGGAGAGAGAAAAATGGTTTGGTCTCTTCGATGCATTAATGCTTTTCGAATGACCTTGAGTTTCAAATGGAAAAATACTAGCTCACTCTAGCAAATTTCTGAAGAGATAATCTTTTTAAAAAAATATGTTACATGGCAAAAGTACCTCAGCCTTGAAAATCGGAGGAAACATTGCATTACTTGTCATGATGTATGATAGCTCCGTGGCTGATGTCTGACAATGTACCCGTGACTATGTAGTTCCGTTCTCCAGTTTTCGTGATAAGTTTTAATGAAATGTCGTGTACGACATAGTGGCTCCAGCTCAGAACATGAACTTGTTTTTGAGCCACTCATTATTATCACAATAATTTGCAATGATCCTGTTGTACGAGTTTTTTGGCACCCTTCGTCAGACGATGTGAAATGATGGCTCACCTTCTAAACCTGACTAGACTTTTTGAATTTATTAGTAGACTAATTACAAAGTTGGGTCAACGGATCCGCAAGGTCAAAAGTAAAAACTTGGACCGTTTATTATTAACAACTTCAGAGAACATGAGAGCCATAAAAAAATAAATTACAACGCTTTAAGTGTTGTAGTTTTTTTTTGTTATGCATGATCTAGAAAATTAACTTTTGAAACTGGTCATCTGAAGTTTTGATCAGTTTCCATGTACGTGACATATGGTTGGCCAAGTAGAACGGGCGTGATTTGGCATTGACGCAAGCTGTTGAGATTTTAGAGATTATTTTTACAGACCACGACCCAATCGAAAATTCAATTTATTCCTGAACTATTTTTCATCACACGTGTCTTGTTCTAAAAAAGGCTTCTTGTTCCTCTCATACATATTTTAAATTTCCGTTAATTGTAAGAAAATGGATGCGCAATTAGTATCAAGCAAAACAATGATTTATAAGTTGAAATCTGATTGAAAATTCGTCGGAGTTTCTATCTCATCTTCATAAAGTATGATACCGTGATCAAGAGATTTCACAAAATCTTTTATTACTGACTCATCCTGTACACCTTTTTCCTACTACATACTTTGTAAGTACTACAATGTATGAATGTGTACATCATCAATACATATTTCATTCAACAATCAACGTCTTTTGCAAACATCTTTACTATGCAAATTGTTTATGGAAGAATGACGCTCTACTCCACAATACCTGCGGAAAGATGTTCCTCCTCAAATGTCCTTCAATTACTGCCAAAAACTTGGTTCAATTACGAAAAAATCTTTTGTCTAATTTAGGTAAATAGCTTTTTTTGCACCTGTTGTTAAGCATGATAGAAAAAGCATCATACATCACATCACTCAGGCAGAAAACCACCCCTTTCTTACCATCAAGAATCGTGCAACAATAAAAATATCTCCAGCAAAGCGTCTTCTTCTTCCCCAATCGTATCTTCATCGAAATCATCACAATCTCTCAAAGTTCATCTACAACGAGCTACGTACGTAGTAGCTCTTTCTCATTCTTCTTCTCGGTTCTTCATCCATGCCTGACAGAAGCCGACTCTATTTCTCGAAAGTATATGGAAATGGAAGTCCAATAAACAATTTCTGCCAATCAGATAGAGATTTACAAGACGATAATAGTTAGTCACACAGGCAGATGTACACTCTCCCTATGGCCCTTTACTCATTCAATTTTCTTCCATTTCGATTCTAATTTACTTTGTTTATTTTACATAATCAGTTTAGATAT
>JAHZMX010003263.1:0-16143 GCA_027743895.1 Seira musarum
GTTTGAAAGAGCGTCAAACTCTGCAACGGATACAAATTCCGATCGTACTCGCACTTGGATTGTCATGAATGAGAGCTCCATAAATCCGAATACAAAACTTCCGGTGGGATGGAAATTGGTAGCCCCCGGCTTTTCAAGAATTTTGGCTGGACCGCGAAGTGGTATTTATAAGAGAGCAGGGTTTGCCAGGCACAATGTCTGGGTGACACCTTACAATGATGAGCAGCTTTATGCTGCGGGAAAGTTCCTAAACCAAGCTCGAGGTATGTGATTTATTAATTCGGGATTTTCTTATTTTGTTAAACATAAATGAAATGATTTGATTTTTTGCACTTTTAACAGGTGACCAGGATGGTGTGAATGTAAGACCTTATATTTTTTCTTTTAAATGTAGTAATAATATTTTTGTTCCAAGGAAATCAAACATGTACAACTTTGTTGATAGATTTGGGTCCAGGAAAATGGGTCCATAAGAAACACTGACATTGTCTTATGGCATACATTTGGTTTGAATCATGTTACCCGGGTCGAAGATTATCCGTTGATGCCTGTCGAGTAATTATTTTCTAACTTAAAATAATCAATTATTTTTAGCTTACGTAGGTTATAGTATATGTATTTACTTTGTTTTTATTTTAGGGGAACTTCTTTCATCTTCCGCCCATGTAATTTCTTCACACAGAATCCAGCTTTGGATGTTCCTTCGCCAAAGAAAAATACATGTTCGTAAATAAAATACAGCCAATAAACACCATTTTAAAATTTTCATGAAAAAATAAGCATTAATAGCAATTTGAATTACTTAATTGTTTACGCATATAATATTTACAATAAAGTGGTGGTGTTGTGGAGGCATCACTAAAGTTTCCAAACCACTCATTCCTGTTCATTTTTATTGTGTGGTACAATTGCTAATTCATACTGTCCTGGTAGAACTCGTTTCATTTCGTAGTCGACCAAAGGTACTGGCATTAACATGTACTGGCGTGCTAAAAAATAATTATGAAGAGTATGGTCTGCGTTTCGTTTAAGGTTACCCATTTTACATTTCCACCCTTTTCATATATCATTCGAAACATGTATTTTTAGTTTCCTCCATAATGTAGGTATACAGAGCCAGCCACACGGCAATTGTGTTACTTCTTAAACATCACTGATGGGGTATCACGTACAAAAATATTAGAATTTGAATAAAAAATTCTGATGATTTGACTTATTTATGGCCTAGTAATATCATATAATGGAGATTAAATAGATTATACTTTTTGAATGTGTGTATTGTAGTCATTTAAACTTGCATGTTTCAAAAAAATTTACGCAGGACAAAGAATCATTTAAAGAAAAAAATTATTGATACAATTTGTTATTTATTATTCTTTATGATCTTTGCCTGACACTTAAGACTCGTTTATATTCACTATCAAAGGGGTTTAGCAATGAGCAAGTGAAATATACTTTTACAAGCATGAGTGACAGATATTATTTAATTCCAGTAAAAATGAAGCAGTAAAGTAAAAGCCAATTCAAAAGTTGGGTTTTATTTTCGCAAGCTCTACAACTGTGGATGAATGATTGACAAATGCTTAAACCTATACACAAAAGTTTATATTTTTCTATGATGGGAAGGGTGAAGCCGGAATTGTTTTATGCCACAGAAAAACGACCATGCAATGCCATAGTCATGATCCAAAACTTCAAAAAGGCTCAAAAAAACCAAATTGAATATTTAATTCTGTTAGGATATCTGCTGGAAGCGAGTTTACACAAATCTTATATACGTTGGATGAACAAAGGCCACACGCTGTGAAAGTTCGTGTTTCAATAATGGAAACGTAAGAAATTGGAAATTCAATACCGTCTTAGAGTGCAAACTTTTCGTTTTCACTTTTGCAAATAACAAACTACTGTCCAAAAAAAATATACTACTTTTTATTTTGACACCCAAATTATCAGATACAAATATAAAACCTTTGGTATGTGAAATTTATTTTTCTGGATAATGCAAACAATGACACATCTTTAGTTGGAGAATGGTGAATATTGCAAAAAAGCTAAAACCGCAGTTGTCTTACCTAGGACGACGATACGGACTTACTTTTATTTTGACCCGCGATCAGTTCTCATCACCAGTTTATGTTGTGCTAATTTGTAATTGCAAATCTAAGTGGATCTACGTGTGCCAGTATGTAACATTAAAATGTCTCGACGAAAACGTCAGAAAAAAGGTCAAGTGGGCCCAGAAGATCCGCCGCAATTAAAAAGAAAGCAAATAAAAAATATTTCAGGGAAAGTAGCCATTGAAATTGAAGAAAATGAAAAACCAGATGCTGAAGAGAACGAAAACGACAATTTGGTGGAACGGTTTCTGGCAGTTCTTAATTGCAATTGGTTTGGAAACGGTGAAGGAAAATGCTCATGGATAAGAATGACTTTTTCTTGGTTGCAGAAGGTATGTAGTTTAAGTAACTGAGACAACCCTTGTAAAAGGTCACATTCCAAAAAAGTTCTCAATTGGTTACGCATTTTTACATGTGTATAAAATCATTTTGAATTCAAATTTCAGATATTCTGGATCTTGGTGATTGGATTTGCAGTTCTTGATACTTGTTTGGTTCTGAAGTATCCCGTCCTTGCAATCAAGCAAACACAAACAAAAGAAGAGTCCACCTATATTGAATCTGTTCTCAGACTTTTTCAGCTTGTTCTTCTGCGTAAATTCTCAAAGACATTGTCATACAATGCTGAATCTCTACAGAAGCTAGTCCAAGCGCTTCAAAAACTACAATTGGTTAGGAGGAAGCGGGGTCGAAAAAAGAAAAAGGTATGACCATAGTTTATACATACAAGTACAAGAGATAATTACACCCACTCATACAATGAACTCTTTTCATTTTGTAGATAAATCCTATTCTACCCCTCTGTATGGTCGCGTCCTCATTGTGCTTGTCGTCAGCGTTTGTGCTTCTTGGTTTCACGGAAATTTACATTTCCAAAAGCTGGGAGTTCAAAACCATTGCCCAATTTCACTACCAGGACATTTACCTTGGAATTCATGACTGGAGTACAAACTCGACAACTACTTTTTCTAAAGAATTTACTCCTTCGGTGACAGCGTATTCAACCATTGGCTTTCTTGGGCGATTTGGATATTTATTTACAAGCTTGGTGCTAAAAGATCTCTTCATTGTAATTGCGCTAACTTTAAAGGAAGAGATTGATGACTTAGATGAGTTAAGGGAGCAATTCATTGCTGAAAAAGACAAAGATGACGCCAGGAGACTAGGACTGGAAGTGCTTGAATCTTACGAAGCATTACGTCTGGTGTCTGACAATATCAATGATAGATTTGGTGGTGTCATTACCATGTCGCATGCAAACAATATGTTTTTGTTAGTATCATTTTTAGATGATATCATCAATAATCCTGACATTGGAAGTTTCATATATCAGACTACCGAAGTCGTTAAATCATTGGCGGCTTACTACATCTGCGTAAAATCGTCGGAGAAGGTGCGATTTAATCACATTGAACACGAAAAATCCTCATTGTGTTAAGTTAAAACTTTTATGCAATGATTTATAGGTTGAAAAGCTGCAGTCTTGGCTAAGATATGGCAAAACAAGATTTTTGCTGAATTTGGACTCAAACGCCGTAAAGTTTTATGCCTTGCTGGATGAGATGAAAAGCAGCCCAATTGGCATTGGAAGTGGAGAGTATTATATCAACTGGCAGTTTGTGCGAAAGGTTAAATAACAACTTTTATGCTCTTTTGTTCTTAGCTTCTTTATTACACATTCATGTCTGTAATTAAAAATGCATTTTAAAATTTATTTCAGATTGCTGGGCTTATAATGACATACTTTTTTATCCTAGCAAAATCAAAGAAAGATCAATAACTTTTGCATGCACCAAATTTCTGTTTTTTTTTTTAAATTATAATACATTGCATTTAATCGAACTAACTACACAATGCTGCTGCACTTTAAAGCAATGATGTTTGTTTTACTTCTTCTTTTACTAATTTCCTGGTCTATTTGTGCAAATGTTGAACAAAGCAAGGTAACTGATCAATTTATGAAGTCTTAAATTATTTCAACCGGATGGAGTAAATCAAAAGTCTCCAAAGGGTTTACTTGGTTTGATGTATTTGGCATGGAGTCGATTTGAACTGGGAAACGTCTAATAAAATAAAAAGCAATATTTTACAGATTATCTAATCACTAAATATACTTAGTTAAAGCTTCTATCGTAATTTTAGTAATTCAAAATGCACATATGTTATCAAATAAATTATATAAAATTATTATTATGTAGTATTTACCGCCCATTTTTGGGTTTTTTATTGTTGCATAAAAAGGTCCAAATTTTTTTCATATCTGGCTTTTAGGGTTTATTAAAGGAAAAATACACATAAAGTAACCACAGTCACTATAACTACGAGAACTTGTGGCTATAAGCTATTATTTATGGGAAGTGCTAGGGAATCTTTCATCTACAGGGATGGAAACTATGTTTGTGTATAAAAAATAGCTTACACAATAGTGTCGAAAGAAAGCCTCTAAATGGGGAATAGTTTGATTTTCAAATATTTTAGAATGGAGTGGGTTTTAGCTGACAATTAATTTCGGAGCTGATATAATACTATTTCAAATTTTGACAATTTTGAATTAAATTGATAACGTTTTCTCATTTATTTGCATACAAAATACTTCCATCCACTAGTGTTATAAATATTAATTATTGTATCTTTAAATTCAATTGTATTTCTTTATGCATTATTAAAACCACGTTAAAAAGCAGAGTATGAAATTTTTATTTATATTTGTATTTGAAAAATAAATCACAAATACGATTTCTTGACGCAAAATCCAATTTCTGTGGTGTTCATTTCCGAAACATTAGATTTACATACTACTATGTTAATTACAAGATTTTTTGTGGCAATATTGTTGTGCGCCTGTAATGAGTCAAAGTCATGAGTCAAGTATTACATAAACTGGCAGTTTGTGCGCAAAGTTAAATAACACGATTTTTAGTACATAATAAAAATTGTGTTATAAAAGTACATACAACAGTTTATTTTTTACAGACATACATTTTCATCAAAATCTAAGAAAGATCAATAAGCTTTACTTGCACCAAGTTTCTGTATTTGAAAACGTTTAATTGCACCGTACTGCATAATGATGTTGCACTTAAGAGCGACAATCTTGGCTGCAGTTTTTGTTCTTCTTCTTTTTGTTTCTTATTCAAATGGTGGAACCTCTGATCCAAATTATCAAAGCAAGGTGAGTTATCTATTTACTTCCTCTTTAACGCAAAGTAAAAAAACTATCAAATAAATTATATATTTTAACAGGATGGAGTTAATAGAAAGTTTAACAAGGGGCGTTAGTGGGATTTGAAATCCTTGGCATGGACTCGGTTTGGACTTGCAAGAAATTTGGACGCAAAAACATAATTGTAAAAAATTTAATACTATAGAAAAAAATTTAAAGTAAAAAATATTTAACAATATCTGCACAATAAATGTACTTTGTAAACAATTGTAGCTCAACAATCATTTATTAAGATTGTGTTTTGAAGACGAAATTACATATGTCGTTATCTTTTTTTACCGTGCCCATAGAGCTTGTACATAAAATTTATTACATGAATTTTTCTTCGATTGTCCTCTCAATCATAAGAGGTATTAGTTATTTAGTTGTCTGCATAAACTCGGTATAGGTAATTTGAATTTTAAAAAACGCTTGTAGAAGTTCTTTTTATTACGAAAACCACGTTTGTACAAATAAAAACGGGTTGGAATCTCACGTTACGTAATTATTGACTTAAGTTTTTAATACTTTAAAAAATAGATTGGCTCATATTCTTTTAGGTAAGACCAATAATTAAAGAATTTTTTCCACTTTTTTTGTTCTTTCTTCTTGAACCGAAAAAACATTTAAACTCCTAAATTCGCTTCGATTTGCTCTTTCGGTACTGTTTGTTCCGTAAAAACACATACCATGAAGAGCAAAACATTTTACTCGTGTTAGTGAATGCATCTTAAGGGCATTTAATATAACTATTACAGTTATGCTAAAATTGGATACAAAAACTGTCAAAAGCCATAATATAGTAAACAGTTACAATAAACATTTTTATTTCGGACAAAGCTAAAAGTAAATATTGTTCCTAGCTTTTGTAAGGTCTGAAAAAATTATGATAACATTTTGCGGGTTTAAATTCTTGTAAAAGGTATCTTTGGGACAATAAACCAATATATCTATCTATCTTTTTCGGAACGCATTACCAATATGTCTGTTAGCAGCAATTATGTAGCTGATAAGGTTTTAAAGATAAAAGAGTTAATTTCAGTGTTTGGTTGTTTCATTTTGCAGTTGTTTATTGTGCTCTGATGTTCCATATGCTGTCTAAGCAAATAGTTCTCTGAACTTGATAATATTAATGAAAGGTTTGGTGGTGTAGTCATCATGTCGCATGCAAACAATATGTTTTTGTCAGTATCATTTCTGGATGATATCATCAATAATCCTGACATTAGGAGTTTTATATATCAGACAACCGAAATCATAAAATCTTTGACGGCATACTACATTTGCGTAAAATCTTCCAAGAAGGTGCGTTTTAATTATTTTTTAGCATCACTTCATTGTGTTAAAACTTAATTTTATGATGTTGTTCTACTGGTTATAATTTATAGGTTGAAAAGCTGCAATCGTGGTTATAAGAGATGACAAAACAAGATCTTTGTTAAATTTAAACGCAAACGCCGTTAAGTTTTATGCCCTATTGGATGAGATGAAAAGCAATCCTATTGGCATTGGAAGTGGGGAATATTACATCAACTGGCAGTTTGTGCGGAAGGTTAAATAACACGCGTTATTTAGTAGACAATAATAACTGTTATTAAAGTACAACTATTTATTTGTTTTGCTGGGCTTATAATGACGTACTTTTTCATCATAGCAAAATCTAAGAAGGATCAATAAGCTTTACCTGCACCAAATTCCTGTATTTTAAAAATTTCAATTGCACGCGACTGCATAATGCTGCTGCACTTTAGAGCAAAGATCCTAGCTGCACTGTTTCTTCTTCTTCTTCTTGTTTCCAATTCAAATGGTGGAAACGTTGAGCAAAGCAAGGTAAGTTATCTACTTATTTCCTCTTCAATGCACAATAAAGAAATAAATTAGAAAGAACGCAAAGAAAAAACTATCAAATAAATTATATATTTTAACAGGATGGAGTTTATAGAAAGCCTCCTAAGGGGGGTTAATTTGATTCGAAATACTTGGCATGGCCTCGGTTTGGATTTGCAAGAACTTTGGATTCGAAAACGTAATTTAGACATTTTAGAAAGAAAACAAATTATAATAAAAAATATTTATTAATACCCGCACACTAAATGTACTTTGTAAACAATTGTAGCTCAAAAGTCAGTTATTAAAATTGTTTTTGAAGAAGTGTACATCAAACGTTTTCGCTTTTTTACCGTGCCATAAAAATTTTAATACAATTTCTTCACTCAAAATTACGATAATAGTATCTACATAGAGCTCGTACATTCACAATTTATTATATGAATTTTTCATCTATTGTCTTCCCAATAATAAGAGGTATTAGTTATTTAGTTGTCTGCATAAACTCGGTATAGATAATTTGAATTTAAAAATGCTTGTACAAGTTCTTTTTATTACGAAAACCATGTCCGTACAAATAAAATCAGGTTGCAATCCCACGTTACGTAAATATTGGCTTAAGTTTTTGAGAGATTATGGTTCAATACGCTTTCTGGAAAGGAACTTATTCCAACTCTTACCGATTTTGTCCCTCATTTCTGGATACTTTTCGCAAATGCAGATTTGATACAAATACATTTTAAAACAAATTGGCTCATAATTAAAGAATTTTTTCCAGTTATTTCGTTTTTTCGTTTTTAACCGAAAACTCCATAAATTTATGAATCAGCTTTGTAAGTACTTTTATTTTGCTATTTGTTTTGAAATTGAAACAATATTATGGTATAAGTTAGAATTGTACTGGAAATCCAGAAACAACTGAAATTAGTCAGTGAGAACCCAAATTAGTTATAAACCGTGCAGAAATAGTATTTGTGAATTTATTGCAATTATCGATAGTAGAAGGGGTCGATTTAATTTAAAAACATTTCCAGGTTGAATGGAGAGAGGGTCAACCAAAGATTTGTTCCAGTGTAAAAATACCTGACATTACAACAATCAAGAGATGCTTTTAAATCGATGATAAATATACTTAAAACAATCGTTGCAGCTTAGAGCGACGATCCTATCTGCACTTTTTCTTTTTCTTCTTCTTCTTGTTTCCAATTCAAATGGTGGAAACGTTGAACAAAGCAAGGCGAGGTATCTACTTTTTTTTCTCTTTAATGCACATTGCACAGTAAAAAACAAATCAGTTAAATTATATATTTTAACAGGATGGAGTTAATAGAAAGTCTCCTAAGGGGGGTTAGTTTGATTTGACATACTTGGCATGGAAGTATTTGTGAATTTATTGCAATTATCGATAGTAGAAGGGGTCGATTTAACTTGAAAACATTTCCAGGTTGAATGGAGAGAGGGTCAACCAAAGATTTGTTCCAGTGTAAAAATACCTGACATTACAACAATCAAGAGATGCTTTTAAATCGAAATTATATATTTTAACAGGATGGAGTTAATAGAAAGTCTCCTAAGGGGGGTTAGTTTGATTTGACATACTTGGCATGGACTCGGTCTGGACTATCAAAAATTTTGGCCGAGAAAACTTAATTTAGATATTTTAGAAAGAAACAAATTAAAATATAAATATTTCACAATATATGCACACTAAATGAACTTTGTAAACAATTGTACTTTAAAAATCAGTTATTAAAATCATGTTATGAAGACGAATTTACATCTGTCGTGTTGTCTTTTTTATTGTGACATACAAAACTGCAATAAAACATGTTTGTCAACATTCAGCTTTTGCATTCAATTGCAAAAAAAAGTATCTACATAAGGCACGCAGATTTACAATTTATTAGAAATTTTTTATTAAATATCCTCTCAATTATGAGAGTTGTTAGTCTTTTAGTTGACTGCATAAACTCGGTATAGGCAGATTTATATAATATTTCTTCCGACAGAGTATAAAGTTAGCTTTGTAAAATGAATTTGAATGAAAAACAATGCTTGTAAACATTTTTCAACAAACACCGCATCCTTACTATTAAAATCATGCTATAAAGCAATTTACAATTTCATGTTACGTGAATAATAAATCAAGTTTTTNTTACTATTAAAATCATGTTATAAAGCAATTTACAATTTCAAGTTACGTGAATAATAAATCAAGTTTTTAACAGATTATGGTTCAAGGCTTTCTGGAAAATTTCTGTTTTAGCATATAAAACAAAGATAACCATATTGGTTGAATTGACATTTTTACTCCGTTAAAATCACCTACGTAAACATTCTCATAAACCACATACACACAACCGTCTTATCAGAATTCCCATGTTTGATTATGGCTGGTATACCCAAAGCTGAATAATGTTTTTTTTTTTAAGAATTTAATATTACATGAGCCCTAGACGAACAGAGAATTTTAGTTATATACATATCAGCTTCTATTATTTTATTCCGACAAAAAGTCGCATCATCATGCCGTGATTGCTGCTAATTTGTTCTGATGAGCTGCAAATTGTTATACCAATTTGGTTAAATGTCAATGCATTCTTTTCATTTCATCACCTTTGTGACCGTCAAATGATTACTTTTAATTATAGCTACTCTACACTAGCCAATTATACGCTCACCAAAATGAAATGGAACTTGTATACATACTAAGATATTCACATTCGTCTTTGAATCTTTAGCAAATGCTATTTGGAATTGTATGAATAATAATATATTTAAACAACGTACATGGACTCGTCTATCTATTGCGAACCAAGTTTGCTACTGTACCGATTGAAGAAGTGATCTTCGAATGGAAGATTTGTGAATAAAAATGTGTGTTGATATGAAAGGTCATGGGAAAAAGTGTTTGGAAAAACAAAAGATTTCCATCTTGGCAAACACTTTCTTGAATGCAGATCATGTTTTGTAGTTTCCGGGATGTTTGGGCTAGCAATACAAAAATAGGAAGGAAACAAAATGGTTTGGGCCAAACTTGAGTCATTACTCCCACGCATGCGGTGTCGTTTCTGAATACCCCAACGTATTTTAATTGTACTGGTCATCGTGTTAAATATAAATTAGTTTTGATAAAGTAATTGCATAGAGTAAGCATGTTGCAAATGTTCATTATAATCTAATTTAATTCTAACATTGTAATGTTTATTATGCTACCGTTGAATTAAACGTTCATTCCTATAAATGAACTTGTACCTTGAAACTGGTCGATATCCTTATCCTTTACAAAAACCTGAACCAAGAACAGAGTACATACTTTACATACGTGCAATATTTGTTAAACATGCTCTAAAATTGCATTAAGTAACAAGGTATCCATACATTCAATTCAATCATGATAACGGCATAGACAATTTTGGCACAAGTTTTGCATGAACTTGGACTTTGAAGGCATGCAAGATATCAAAAAGTAAGCTTATGTGAGGACGCTTTAAGGTTTATTGAACCTTCACATTTTTAACTTCGTTACTATTCTCTCTGTCACCTCCATTAGGACAAATGTGTACTTGTCATCCTTAGAAAGCATTTGGGAGGAGGTGCCTGGAAAATTCCAACGTTTTCCATCATTATCCATCCAGAAAATTAAAATATCGATGTTGATTTTCTTCAGTGTCGATTTTTCACGAGCCATAAAATAAGCATTTATTTTTGTAACACAACAAAGCAATTTTTATATTTAGAGCACAACAGAAGTCGGCATAACGGAAAAAGGAAAGGGACAAGGAAAGACATGAAAGAAATACATCATATCAAAGTGTACTTCCATCATCATCACAACATTCACAACACCAGATCAATGTTCGCTTCACCTCAACTCAACATCTCATATCCTAATTGTGCTTGTATCTTTGTCCTGGTTCTGGTTCTCTCAAAACTGATAAAGACGACAACCTAAATAAGCACATCTTGCATCTCATTTTTACCATTATTTCCATAAAATTGCAGTCCTCTATTTGCAAAATAAGTGGACAAAACAAATACAACACGATAGACAATGCTTGCTTTCATTTTTTCCTTAAAAAACATACTCAAACTTAACATTTACAAATATAATCCTTGGACTTTAAAAGTGGACTGTGACTTTGTACTCATTTTTACTTCCATTCTAATTTGCTCATCCTGTCAAAAAAAAAAAGAAAAAAAAATCTTCATCTCTATCTCAAATCTCGTCCGCAGTTACTATATGTTAACAGGTATAGCACAGATTGGAGGCGTCGTTGGAATGCGAATGGAATAACGCGAGTCATTTGACATGAGCATTATAATCATTATATCCAAACAAATGTGATAATAAACCTCTTCAAAATACTCTATACTTATTACCTCCCCACATGCGAGAGAACTATGAGCAATGCATATGGCTTCAAAGCAACAATAATTTCTGCATCATCATGTAAATACTTAATTCACAAATTACCTTGATCTCCTAATCTGTGTTCCTTGACTTTTTTTCCCTGCCTTTACTTACATTGCTTACTGCAGCCACCCACAAAAAACTTGACTTCACTTCGCTATTTTTTTAAGGAAGATCTGATTGTCTGAATGTGCGTACCGCTTACAGATATATTTGTACTCCCGTATAGTCTTTAATTATTAAGAACACGGAATTTTAACATTCCCCGCAGTTCATTCATAAGGATAATGATGCTGTCACCTTTTGCATGTTCATGGTTCATCATGACTTTTTTTTCATGTTGCGTTGCAGAGAGCCTCAGGTGTGTGAGATGTGTGCTTGCTTTTTAAGTAGTTGTATTGTAGTCATTTGCTTTGAATTGCAATAGGGAAATGAAAGCCTAAATGGCCTAGCTGGCTTTTTCTCTGAATCTAAAAATAAACCGTTTTTTTTTACTTCGATGACGATGATGACGGACCATTTAGAACTTTCGCAAAAAATTTTCAATGTTCCATTCATTCAAATAGTGTTTCGTAATCTCCTTTAATTATTTGAGATTATAATGACAAAGAAAAAACCAGTCATTGTGGAGTTTTTGTTGGATTTTAAATGAAACGATTCCATGCAAATTTTTCATCATTGAATCACAAGGAAAAAATCCCCAAACGGTTCCTCGTAAATTCCACTTTTTCATTCCACCTTACATTTAAATCTACACTTTTTTACATGACGTGTGTTTATGTAGTGTATTTACAGATAAGTAGCTAAACAAAGATGCTTTTTATGTCTTATACAAATAAAGCGTTCAAAATTTTTGAATGTACTGTACTTTTTGAAATCCTTTATGACGTCCGTTTGCGTTTGCTTTGCAATGCATCATTCAGGGATTTCGAATATCTTCGTGATGCGAATTAATGTATAAGAATAGCTCATGCCTCTCATTGTAAGAAATGCAGCAGCGCCTATCCTGTGAAAATACAAAAGACTACGGATGTGATGAAGACTGCCATAATCTCCGTCATCATCGCATCGCATCGTCCCGAAGTCGAAGTAATTACCAACTGCACTTCTTTTGGCATTCTCATCTCACCATTATCATCTCGCTCTGTCAGCCAACAACTTATTCGCATTCATAAATAGAAAATGTAGGCAATACCTATTTTCCCACCACAATAAAAAGGCTACATTAAAAGTACATTCATTATTGTGTCTAAAGCTTACTTTTTGAAAATGTAGAGGAATTCTGAGATTTGAACCTCCTTCCTCTCCAAATAAGTAAATGAGTCAGCTATATGTATTTCAGGGTTGTTCTAACGTACTTACTACATATTTTAACGATCTATCTATCAAACCAACTAACCAACGCAACGCTACATTTTTTTCGTGGTTCCTTCTCGCCTGGCAAAAGTGCGTACTATCGTATGCAATAAATGCAATGCAATTTTCCTTTTTTCGCGAGAAGCGGACATCCATCCAAGTAATAGGCACTACCATAATGCAACAAAAGGCAGGTGTAAAAAAATTGTCTAGTTTGCAATTGCAAATGGGCAAGATAACTAACTACCTTAGAAAATTGAAAGAGATGCTTTAGCACAAGAGAACGAAACAATACTGTAATAATAACGATCATGATCATGCTTCACTGACATCANAAGAGATGCTTTAGCACAAGAGAACGAAACAATACTGTAATAATAACGATCATGATCATGCTTCACTGACATCAATTTCTCTTTCCTTTTTGCAAAGAGATCTTTTGCCAACTAAAATATTATAATAGGATGGATTCTTATGTTGATCATCATATCATCAATCCCTTTCTTGTGTACCTTCAACATGCGAAAAATATCTTTTCCTTCGCGTTACCTCCACTCTGTTTTGGGCATAGGTATTCTTGAAAAAAATTCTCAACTTTACTTACATACTACAATAGAATAGGTGGTAATTTTATATTTTTTCGTGTTGCGGATGTAGTAGTATGAAACTATACAAATACAATACAAACTTACTAAAATACAAATGTAAATGTAAGCAGTTTAAAATTTTAAAGTGAAGTTTGGCGATGCAATTGTGATGATGATGACGAGGATTCCCCCTAAACTTTTCATGACGGACGAGATGGGATAGCTCTCAGCTCCATATACTTTTATACTATTTGGGTTTGCATTAAGTCTTGTCTTGTGGTGTGTGATGATCACACATCATATCAATTTTTTAGCAACGAATAATAATCTCTCTTATAAGTAGTCTTACTTATATTCAATTTCAAGGGGGACACTAATTTTTTTTTCTCTGGCTAAATACTGTATAGCTGGTGTGATTTGATTTTTTTTTCAGCAGGCGGACTTTTTTGTACTTGGTTTGATGGTTTGGTGTGTTACTGGGATTCCGAACTGAGTTTGAGATTCTCTTCTCCATAAGAAATTATAGGAGTGAGCCAAAAACGCAAGGAGGACAAAAATTAAGAGGAGGAGGTGTCCTCACTCTGAATCCCAAAAAGAAGAAGAATATACATACTTTGAGGGAGAAAAAGAAGAACAAAATCTACAGTTGCTATTACTATTGTAAACTTCTCCTGGTTAAGCAGGTGCAAATAATCTTTTTCAGTGACAGATCAGATAAAAAAAAGGTGAGAGGACTTGGATCAATTTGACCAGTTGGAAGGTTGAGTTGGAAGGACTCAAAAATAAAACCGTGGAACGCGACAACATTTCTGCGCCATTTACGTAAGAGATGTCGATTGGGCAGGAGGTGTGAGAAGATGCACCTTTGTTTTTAAACAAGTGGCGAGATTAGATTCAATTCATTAGTGTTTTTGGTTTTTTTGAGAAGCAATAAAAAAAAATCAAGTTTTTTTGGTTGAGGAAACATCATTAGTCCAGCGAGAACAGAACAGGATAGTGCAAAAGTTTGGAGAGTTTTGAGTTGTTTTTGTTATATTTTTCGGAGGAAATTGCTGATAAACTTTTGATAAAAATCAAAAATGGGTAGTGATTTAATAATGGAAACTCCAGCGGAAAAATCGTCTTCGTTGAAGAATGACGTGATTCCATGCAAGCATCACATTGTCCAGAACCAGCTCAACATCAACAACAAAGAAGCAGAATGTCTTGTCAAGCTTAAAGAAATGATCAAGGGTAAGCTAAGAAAAATAAAGATTTTGAAAGTGTTAAATTCAAATTCTTTCATTCATTAAGGTAACGTATTTCACAAGAACCTTTAACCTTTCAAGTTCATTTGAAGTTCAAATGAATCATTCATTTACATATTACGCGTCATCAATCAACATTGCAATTTTTTTTTTCATAAGAAATTGTTATCAAATTTAGAAAAACGATCATGATTCATGATCATCCTCATCACATCACAGGACGTTTAAAATATTTTATTAGAAATGAAAATAAAAGTTGTTTCTCATAAAAAGCAAAAGTAATTGAACAACTGCGACTGCTGACTCTTGTTGCATCTTTGGGTGCATAAAATGCAAATCTCTTTCTCAACATGATCACATATGCATGTGAACTGTGGACGTCTGTTTTGGTTTTGGTCCAATAGGTATTCCCAAATTTGAAACTTGAATTTATCTCGATTTCTTTGAAAAAGAATATTTCAATGAATTAAAGAAAGGGAGAGGACCGACGGACGGATGGACGTAACGACGACGGTAGATTTGGTTTTTAGACAAGTTTATCAACAAGGAAATTTTTATATGCATTTGGTCGATGATTATCATATTTTTTTGATCAGGATGCATGACTCTTTCTCAACATGATCACATGCATGTGAATTGTGGACGTCTGTTTTGGTTTTGGTCCAATAGGTATTCCCAAATTTGAAACTTGTATTTATCTCGATTTCTTTGAAATGAATATTTCAATGAATTAAAGAAAGGGAGAGGACCGACGAACGGATGGACGTAACGACGACGGTAGATTTGGTTTTTAGACAAGTTTATCAACAAGGAAATTTTTATATGCATTTGGTCGATGATTATCATATTTTTTTGATCAGGATGCATGTTAAGGAGCTAATGGGGTAGTAGTAGTAGTATCCTTGTCCCCGTCAAGATCTTTGAAGTCAAGTGAGTCGAGTCCTTCCTATAGTTTTACCCATTCAACCAAATAAACTACCTATTCCTGTTATAAAATGACGGAGGAGGACGTAAGTATGCAAGAGTGGAAGAAAATAACGCAACATTCGATAGTCGTCGTCCGCTTTGAGTTTGCTTGAACATTTCAAAGTGAGATCAAGGCAGCAGGTTCATGGGCATCATGTAGAAATACTATATGTATTGTGCGAATGCAATTCGCAAATTACTATCCCAATCAGACACTTTAGCTGCACTAGGCACTGACTGACTGAAGTAGACAGATTAGCCGACACGAAGACGAAGACAAAAAGGCACTGCATATATTTTATCCATTTGCAATATATTTTTTTTGAAAATGATCATAAGTGTAATTGTATGAACGACGACAACGATATGGAAGAATTGTGTATGTGACGACGACGCGAAAACATTTAAAAATTCATTATCTAAAACT
>JAHZMX010003264.1:0-20346 GCA_027743895.1 Seira musarum
CACTCAAACATAAAGTCTGTCTGAAAACACACGACGTCTCTTTTTACCCCAGAAGGGATTTTGGATCACAGTAGATGCCAAGGATCTATCATCATTCCTGAATGACATCCTATTCTCACGTCGCAATAATTTTTTATGCGAATATTTTATTGAATCAAGTGAGAACATTGGAATTACGTCAAATTTTAGTTGGTACTTAGTTTTAAGAGTTGCCCAACTTTTTATTGTACAATATTCCCAATAATATAAAGTGACTAGCTAAAAAGTAGTAATGCGACAGTAAAATTGTGAGTCGTAAACAAAGAAAACTTCCTATTTTTTTAGGAAAAGAGTTGCTGCAAAAACTTATCATTAGTATAACTACCCTTAATAATATAGTCGGCTAAATCGACTAGGAAAATTCCCCAAAGTTATTTCATTTTTACGCTACGGCTAAATGTCTAACGAGAAAGTAAGCTGAGCACAAGCAAACAGTGGGAGCAAAAATGACACAAAGTTTAGAAAAAGTTGTAGTTGTGCAAGGAGGAGATCCAAGGAGAAGAAACGGTTATAGTCTTTTGAGTTTGTTATCACAGAGATTGAGCCATGACCATGGACATGCTCATGTCCCTACCACCATCTTCACGAGAATCGTACACACGAAGAAAAAGATTGTATGGCTTAGTTCAACTACACTTATTATATTCCTCTTGTTCTCCCAACAAGTTTCCGGTAATCCGTTCCCTAAACAAGGTCAAGCAGTGAATGGAAATATCCAAGTATCTCCATCATTTTACCCACCAAATAGATTTGTACCGTTGTCACAGTCGGGCAATATGAATAGCAATAATCACACAAATGCAAACAAATCCGTTTTATCCTTGAGCTCATCGGAGAAAGATCAAGAGCAAGTTCTAGTCGAGCCGTCAAAGATGACCTTCGAGCTAAAGCATCCATTCTGCAAAGAAGACGTGTCCTTAGCGCGTATTACCTGTCGCAACGTAAGAAAGCGTGAGGATCTCCCAGAGAAGCAAGACAGCTTTCAGGAGGTTCAACAAGCTATTTTTGTTAACATTTCTGGAAGTGACATTCGCCTAGAGAATATCAAACAATTGTTTCCTAATATCATTGTTTTGGGTATCACGGAGAGCCCTGGCTTTGCTGCAAGTTTAATTAATTTGCAAGCGACACATTCACAGAATCAGTTTGGTCGTTGGGATAGCATGGTTCCGAAGAGTTTACTTCAAGATCCCTACTTTGCAAAGAGAATACGTTTAAATCAAATGAATGGTTTGGGACCAACGCTGACGTCATTCGCGAGTGGTAATGGTGGCATTCGCGGTCAGAGGGCTTTAATTGCTGACCACTCAACATCGACCACTACAACGACAACTACTGAATCCACTAGCTCCCTCAGACCCCGGGGAAATGAATTAGATGATTCTTATGAAACCAACGACATTCCATTATCGGATGTGCCAATGACGAAGGGAAAACATGGGCAACAGGGTGGAAATACCGATAGTGAACAGAGGAAAATCCACGATGACAGCATTCAAATGGATGCTGCGGTTGGAAAGAAGGACACAAAGCCAGAGAAGTTCCGAAGAATTGTTTGGCCTTCCATTAGACATCTGAACATATCTTGGAACGATTTACAATCCAACCAGCTACCAGACTTTTGGGGTGAAATGTTCCCCAATCTGGAGCTCCTAGACTTATCAAACAATTTTATTGTTGGGTTGGACAAAGTCGAGAAGGCAGGCTGGGAACGACTAAGCGAGTTGGACGTTTCGGGTAAGCACATTCAATTTATAAAGAAAAATCTGATCGCTCCTCAGAAGGGAAATTATGAACCATAAATTGTAAAGCGATTGCACTTTTGGGACAACAAAAAAAAACTGCGAAATAATTTGTTTTTACTTCAGAAAAGCTGTTTTTGTTGCCGTATGAAAGAAGCAAAGAATGTTTTAATGTCATTGTCAATGCCTCTACTTTATGCATACCTATTACCAACACGCTTTCTGACGCGGCAGTTAGTTGTTGAGTTGGTATTAATGATAGGACGACTAGAGGTTACACACGAGCACAGCGTTAATTTCTTCTGGTTTTTGCTAACTGCGCCGTAAAACGACGGCCGTTAATAGGTAGGTGCTGTAAAAAGTATACCGTCGAGACTTGTTATCTCAAAAGGTTTTGGTGCGTTTGTCTGGCCATTGGCTAATTACTTTGTAAGGAGACTATGGTGTAATGAAGCAAAGCAGTAAAAATTATTGTTTCTTCCAAGACATAAGAATTTGCTAGAGGTACATATGTAGTACTTTTATAATACTAATGCCCCATGATGCTACCAATTGAATTGAAACTAGTTTTGGAATGAAGCAAACAAAAACTCAACTAATACACCTGTAGGGTTTTATAATGGAAGTGCACACCAAAAATCCTTTTCTATATGAAACTTTACCTTGACGTTGCTTGTCCAAAATCTAATGTCTTTTCCTATTTTTATCCAAACTTGAGTCACTTGAGAATATTACTTTAGGTTTATTGTCTCTGACGCAAGTAGGATTTTCGCATCGCCCCACACACCTCAAAAGAGAGTAAATTAGCATAATAATTACCCCCGTGAAAAATTATGCACTATTTAGCACTGCTTTACAGTTTTAGGATTATCATAATAAGATCTTGTTTACGTCGTTAGTTTATTAATGTCAAAGCCAGAGTGGCAGTGCTTCTTTTCTGCAATATTTAATTGAATTATGCATGGGCACAAGGCTATTATATAAAGACATGTCATGAACTCCCCAAAATAAGTTTTAGTCTAGTCTGAATGAATTATCCATCATACTTACATTTCCATTTTAATGTGGCATCGCATCATCGACTATATTATCCTGTTTCATTTTTATTGTTTTGGAGGAGGAGCCATGCATTATTACTGCGATTTTACGCGAATTGAACTGAATAGGATTGCGGACTATCTGGAAAATGCAACAATGCATACTGACCTAAAATGGTCATCCTTTTTAAATCTTAGTTAGTCTATAGTCTTAATTTAGTATACTTTGAATACGAATTAAATAAAGTACTTGTGGCAGTATTTATTATTGCATGTCATGCTAGAAGCGGCATTGAAAGGCGCGCATTGCATAGCATGATGAATGGGTATTTTTAAATCGGTTAAAATAGTAATAGTTACGCAACTGATAAACATTCAACATTGTAAATAGAATTTGATTCGACATAATTATTCATACCAGATACTATTCGAATGCTGTAAGCATCATAAGATATTTATATGTTTATCGAGAAATAGTTTAAACAATTAGCCCTACCTACCGTTCGAAGTTTACCGATTTCACCGAAAAGTTATACTTAAGTGTCTGTTATTTTTACCAAAGGAACTTTTATTTCACATTTGAGGTAACGTCTTTTGAGACTAATCTAAATCAATACTAGCTGAAAGTATCGAGCTTCGTAGTAATAAAGCACGCTTCATCTCTACGTAATCATAGACAAAATCTCGTTGCAATTTTTAACGCTTCTTCTACCCGAGAAACAGACTAATGTGAAGTAATTTGAGCTGACATCATGTAGTCGACTTCACGTCGCCAATATGCATAACATCACGATACTCGTCGGTAAACGAAAGGTGATATTGAAATACAAGCAAAAAAAGGAACAATGAGATGCGATAAGGTTGACTTACACTATTTGCATTTTGCAGGACTAGAAACAAGAACTTGACAGGTGGAGAATGACAGGGTTATCTGAGTATCATCTTTTATAATTCCCTTTGTGATGATGATGATGATGTATGCGGAGAAGTGAAGCTTGAGAAATTCTTTCCCATTGAGTTTTCTGTTGAAAAAAATGAGAATGTGTAGCGAAACGTGCTTGGAATTTCATGGAAGTATGAAAAAAGAAAAAAAGTGATGTTATAAATATCTCATGTAACCATCATTATCCCATTACTCTGGAATTTTTGCACATCTGCCCCAACCATCTCGACCTTGACGAGGTCGAGTTGTAATCTGATAGAAATGCATACGGCAAATAAAGTGAATAAAAACTAGTTGATTAAACCAAATTGCTAGTTCTTTCTTCACGGTTTTACGATGAATCTTTTATTTGCTTTTGATCACACTTCGAAGGTTTCTGTCGTTTTCACATATCCACAACCGTCTGTGGAGTGGTGGGGTGGAAAGGAAGCTGTATCAAATTTGACTTTCGGCTGTCCTCTGCAATGTTCCTATTTTGGTTTAATAGAATTGGGATATTAGGACAACATTCCCCTCAAAACTTTCTCGTGTTTATCCACACTACTTTAAATTGGTCTGGAGTATAAATAAAAGTTAGTTATGTAGGGGAAATGAAGATTTCTCACTTTTCATTGTAGACCGATAGAAGAATCTTGCACATGTTGTAATCCAATCACGAGTACGAGATGTACGACAAGCACACCCACCGCAACCACCATCATCTAATATCCAGCCAAGCCATCCCACGATCCCACGTTATACATCCACGCTCCACCGTTAGTTTTTTTGATATCCTGAATATATGAACCATGTTGGGGAAACTGAAAAGTTATTATGCAAGCTTATAAAATATTTCATCATAATTTCCATTATTGGTTTGAAAATAGTTTGATGCTTTTAGTTTACCTGATATTAGTTTTGCATATTCGATCGAACAACAAATGTGGGCTTTTACCTCGGGGTTTCACGATATTTTTTATTCGTGTTATAAATTTTGATGTTATAAATGGATCCCCTGCGTCGTAGTCAGTAGTCACATGTACAAATCTTTCTATGAAATTGAGTAGTATATATGGAGCATGTTATCCTTTTCCATCATCATGAACTCGGAAACTTTTAAAAAAATAAATTGTATCCAATGCAAAGTAGTTAATCCTTATATTTGGCGTACTAATGCATCTATATAAGTTTTCATCTATCGCTAAAAGCTTATNAAATCTTTCTATGAAATTGAGTAGTATATATGGAGCATGTTATCCTTTTCCATCATCATGAACTCGGAAACTTTTAAAAAATTAAATTGTATCCAATGCAAAGTAGTTAATCCTTATATTTGGGGTACTAATGCATCTATATAAGTTTTCACCTATCGCTAAAAGCTTATATTAAACAAAAAAGAAGGAAGATTCCAATTGTGCTCAAACAGACAGTTTTGAAGAAAGTTTAACAAGCTTTCTATTATTATACTTAACGAACGAACCCCACTCCCGTAGGTGGGTAATCCCTCGGTACATTCAGCCAAGAAAATTAAGATGAAATGAAATTGGCGAGGCGGTACACTGTGCCAGTAGCGGTTAGCTTGTATATCCCTCGTGGATGCCAGAAAAACTCTTATTCATCATCTTATTAAATCTTGTTTTTAGACAGACGAGCTTCTTTAGGACTTTTACCCACTCGAGCAGATACATCTCTTATTACAACCTGTCTGCTTTCAAGTGTTTTCCGCACAATATGAATCTTTAAGCTAATAACTTTCCATTTGGGAAATCTCAAATCGTATTGTGAGCTCCACAAGCTAGAATCTCAGTGCGATCAGGATGGCTGGAAGGAATGTTTGTCTTGTCAAAACTGCGTACGCAAATACGGAACATTTTTATTTGTGGTTGGGATGGCATGTGGAAAATTCATTTCCAGTTTGCATTAAAAACCCATTTTAAGACCTCATTTTGCACGAACGAATTACATAAAAAATGTGATTTCAGTTTCAATTGAATACCGCAAATACAACGAGATTCCCGGAAATGACGTGGTGAAACATGAAAATGAAGATGCGTCAATCCTTCTCACATTGCTTATGCGTTTTCTGTCCCTTTACACTTTCATGAAACAAACATTAAATCCTCAATTTGGCAATAGGTATGCTATTTATCACGATGCCATCACGGAAAGGAAAACTCTGTTCCCGATTTTCAATTTTGTTTAAATCGAATAAATACTTTATCAAAGACCTACAATTACATAAGCCATTACAATTGTACATATTTATGTGTTCTGAATAAGAACGCGCCTTTAATTCAAAGGAAAATTAATGCTTAGCCGTCCTTTTTCCACAAATCGAAAGCTATTTAAAATGAAAAGAAGATCAAAAATTGCTTTTAAGCCGAGCTTTCAATTTCATATTTGGAATGTATGTGTGGTGAATGGTATCAGAATTGAATGGGAAACGCTTTTATGTAAATGAAATTGGCCACAGCTTTTGGCTTCCTCAAATCCATACAAAACGATTTTGAATTCTTGTGCTAACAATAAACCGTATTCCGTAGACAAAAGAATTGCAGTTTTTGATTCCATCTCGGTCGAACTGCTTTTTTTATCATTCAGTTCGTGCTCTATGAAAAAACACGACATCATTATTAGCTGGCATCATGCTCCAACGAGCTTTACTTTGGAAGCAAAAATTGTTGTGCCAAGGCATGTTCCAACTTCATCTCTCTCTCTCTCTCTCTCTTCTACACTCTTTGGCTTTTCGTTCGTTTACACTTCATTTCTTTTTAACTTTTATGTAGATATCTGCATTGAAATTGATTGTGTAACTCCCTTCTCCAGTGATGCCTATCCAAATCTAAATCATTTACCGGTCCTCATTACTAGACAAAAAACTGCAAAAGAGTTTCTCGTACTCGTAACAGTATAAACGTATCCCCATTTTACAAGACAATGAAAACAATTTTAACACAGAAATCGATTTCCTCCTTGGACTGAAAAAAATTTTGTTCTTGTTTTGTCCAAAAAGCTAAAGGTCTAGGAGATGTAGAGGTCGTAGCTGCATTGCATCATAATTCTTAGGGCCCGCCTTTGGATGGAAAGGGAACAAATTGTCTAAAATAAATTTAAAAAGTGCATGTCACTTTAGTTTCTAAAATAGGTATACCATTCTGAGCGACTCAATTCCGAGATTCTTTTAGAAAGAAAGTTGAGTCTGGTAAAAACTTTTTGATGGAATCTTATTTTTACTATTTTTGTTTCCTTTTTGAAAAGGTAACCCACTGGACTGCATTAAACTCAACTTGGATTGGATCGAGGGTGGCAAAATAAAATTGCTCCACCCGAACGAAACAATGTGTGACCAACCTCCCCATCAAAACAAGCCGAAACCAATTTTCAAGGTTCTTCCTTTGATCAAAGTAAGTTGTTTGTCGGTTCGGTGTTCCTTTTCACTATTTTGTTTGTTCTTGTCAAACAAAAAAGGAAAGCAGAAATGTGTTTCTTTTTATAGCACACTTTATTTATAGTTGTAATAGGAGAAACTTAATCAAAATATTCTATTAACTTTTTAGAACATGCGCGACAAATGTAAAGAACTGAAGAATTGTACCTGTGATATTGACTACATTTATGAGAAGGATCATGTTGTTCATGCCATGACTGTTGTGAACTGTTCAGGAAAGGGATTTTTAGACTTTCCAAATCCCGCACACTTACCCCTACCTACATCAACGCTTGATCTTACTAAGAATAAGGTAAGTATAAGTTCCAGTATAAAAACTTCTGAAAGAGATGACTGGGTCTGAAAGATTGGAAAATTTCTTACTTTCACAGATACGCTCCCTCTCTACTTTTGTGGACAACCAAGAATATTTGAAACTTAACGTGACGAATTTGTATCTGGATGACAATCATATTTCATCCATTAACATTTTGGAAGGTTCCGAGTGGTTCTATGATTTCCAAGTTTTCACCATTCGGAGGAATAATCTCACGGAGGTAAGTCCAAATAAATTTCGAAAAATGACAGAATCTCAGTAGATTTCTGATTTCCTGGGAGAAATCTCTAAATATGGAAGAGATTGCAGTTAGAACGCAAGCAAAATGAATGGCTAGACAAAAGGGTCCCTCAGGTTTTTTTTTCTTTTTCACTCAACCTTTCACTGGATTTCTTTGAGATTCCTATCCACCGAGACTTGGGAAGAAAGAAAGACCTTCAGGGTGTGAACTTAGAAGTTCTAAGCAAGTCGTATGAACAATGGTGACGCGTTATCATCGCTTCCTGCATACATAATTGATAGACATAGAAATGCTTATAGTTAGAAAGACGAATAAGCTTCGTGTGCTAGTAAATCATGAAATTAGATTTATTGAAGCATCTAAAAGTACAATATCACTAGACTCGACTCCAAAGAATGAAATGTAGCTAACTCAGTATCTCAATTCGCCCACTCATTGAAAGTAGCTCAAAATCTCATTCAGGAAAATGGAAAATGTACTTCGTGCGTACAAATTGGAGTAGGCGTGAATTGTGAGTAATTTAGAAACGAAATTCGAATCAAATTCTTTTCTTAAGATTAGCCACGTGTCTTCCACAAGTCTTATTAAAAGTTTTGAGATGTACAAAAGCGTATATAATCGATCGATCCATAAAAAGTTTTTTTTTTTCGTTTTTCTTCTTGTTCCAGGTGCCTGTTTACATTTTGGATAATGTCTTTCGTCAGAACGAGCGTCTTCTTCAACTTGACTTGAGTGAAAATAAATATAGATGCGATTGTTCTACCGTGTCCAGCTTTAAAGTTAGTGAAGCACAAACACATTCAAACACAAATTGAATTTGACCATTATATTTGGAAATAATACTTTGAACTTTCGATTGTGTTTCAGGTTTGGCTTCTAAAGTATTCCAGCCAAATTGGAAATGTCGATAAAGTTCTGTGTGCCTCAACGAAGGAACAGGTTGCAATTTTAAGCTTATGTGAACCTTATTCATTTCAATGACCATGTTTGATTTATTCTTTATTTAATCTCGCGCTTTGGATTGACGCAGATTCGTTACATGAGGATGGAGGTATGGTGCAAAATGGACAATGGAGCAGAACTTATAGACGTACTTGATTTAGTCAGCATTGTTCTAGCCATTTTGATCGTCGTTGTGATCGCGAAAGTGTACTACGACTACTGGAACTTTAAAACGAAGGGAAAACTACCATGGATTGTTAGTAAAATGTGATTGATTTTACGATCATGTCCGGTTGATCAACCAAGCAGCTTTAAGAAACAAAGCGTGACTTATGAATTATAATCTGGTCATTTCATGGTGGCTCGATGGGGTCGGAGGATCATAGTGGAAATCCTTCCTATAGAAAAGCCTGCAGTCGAAAGTCAGGAATCGAATGGGCATAATTACGAAAGGCACTGCAGTCGAATTTGCGTAATGAATTGTCGAAAAGTCTGCTATCGAATTAACCAAATTAGCCGAAACCTAGGTGCAACTAAATTTCTTATGAGGTCCACTCTCATTCGGCTTTGAGCATCAAGTAAATCGGAAGCACGATTTTAGAGCTGAAATGTTTCCATAATGGAAAAATATAAGAAAAAACGAGAATATTGGGGAAAAGTAATTTTGTGGTATTACTAGACTTTGAAAAGGCGCATATAAATGCTCTCGAGGAGGCTTTTGAAGGAGTGATATTGCATGGCTGCTATTTTCATTTTGTCCCGTCTTTACTTATATAGGAATATTAGCAACCAAATAAAGGTAAGAGGTTCGAAAGGTACTGCAGTTAAAGGGTTCTAAACAAATTTATCGAATCGGAAATATGTATACTTACACTTATTCGGTATGAATTCATTTGATCTAAACGACGGACAGGTGAAATGTTCAGCAATTTAGAGTTCCAGTTCGACTGCCTTACTCCTTCATCTTTTATGATCAGGTAGCATTCGTACTTTTTTTGCCTGTACTAAACTTGACCTAATATATTTCCTCAGATTTTTCATGCATTCATTTTTCTCATTAACCGACCGCCAGTACTCAACCACACCTCTTGGGCGAAGTAGGAAAAAAAGGTTAAGGTTAGATTCTCAAGAAGTTGGAGCAGCACGTCCGAGCACTCGTGCAAAAAGGCCAAAAAATTGTAATTATTTGTTGATAACTGCTTCTCACAATAAACAAGAATTATTGGTTAGAATTTGATAAAATTCGACTACTGATTTTCGACTATTCATTTAAACTTTCGACTGCAAAAAGCTTTCTATTCCACACTTTCGATTCCTGACTTTCTACTGCTGGCCTTTCTACAGGAAGGATTTCCACTATGATCCACCAACCCGGCTCGATGAACACTAATATCTACGTCAAATGGAAAGCTACCCGTGCACTATTTTTGCAATGTGATTGTTCGATCTCATTTTACACTTTAGTAAATCAAAAGAATAGTATTTATTATTGTTATAACTGTTTATATTATTTACTGATTGTTTGTATACAAGATATTTGAAAATGAATTATAAAGCCGTTTTCTATGAATGTCGGGATACAAAATAAAACTACCTCGTTATAATGTGTTTTCAATTGGCGGATGACATTGTTTTTTATAAAACACGAAGGCCCTGGATTTGAACCATTTCTGCCGTTTCGTGAATGATGTATCCATATATTTGATAGACATATTTGATTTATTTTCGTATTCATTATTTTCGTATTCATTATTATCATATTTATTTTCATATTGATTTATTTTTGTATTCATTCTGCACATATTTGATTTCATGCAATTGATCCAACGATTCAATACAATTTTAAACTCCCAAGTCGTTAGTCAATATTTTTAATAAACACTCCTGCCAACGTTGCTTTTGGCTTGGCTTCAGAGATGGAGCAAGGAAATTTTTAGGTTGGTTAAAAACTTTTCTCTGTATGTATCATGTGTAATGCTTTATAAAAATTTAAAAGCAAACATGAACCCTATATAGGTAAAATTATGTAGTTCAGTAGGAAGGAGCCACTTAATTATACTTACTTAACTCAATTATCGGACATTAGAGAAACATCCTTTCATTTCATTTTCAGTCTCATAAAACGCATTGATTTTAGTTGATTCAGTTGCGCCCCCAATAAAATCTGTTTTATATCTTACCACCAACAACATTTTACAACAAAAATCTCTTTACACAAAAAACTTGACAAAATGCTGACGTTACCTTTTTACTTTCTGAGCAAAGCTAAGGCTCTACCAACTAGGTTTGGTCTCCATTTCATTTACCCATGACTCGCCATCATGATGGGCAGACAAGAATCAAGCTTACGTATTTATACCTAGGTATTTATGTATTGTATAACTTTCCTTTTCAATATTTTCATGTTACCTGAACTTCACTGTTTTTTGTGTGCAATGCATCTATCTGCACCATCATGCATTTGAAGAACTATAATTTGTATCTGTGCTTGTAAGGTGCAACGCAGAGCAGAGCGGTGCATCAAAATCTAGATCTACTACAAAAGTAGATCTTTCTCATCCGTTCCGCTGATCCTTTTTTGCGAGATAATGTAATAGCATCACCTACTTACTAAACTCAAAACTGCCAGTTTCCTCTCCAACTTCCTTACTTTTTCATAGTCACTTCAAGTCACTTGTCGTTCATCTAATCTCCGTCATCGCATTTTCTACTTCAAAACAAATCATTCCACTTTTCAGGCCAAAAGAAATGCAGCAAAATTTCGATATAAATATAGCCTCCCCTTCATGTTCTACATTTTTTACTTGAAAAAGTTTGTCCAAACCAAACTAGCAAACGGAAACGTTTTCATAATTAGTAACCTGAAATATTTCAGAAGAAGGTATTGAAATTAGCAATAAAGTGGTTAGTTAGCAAGTAAAAATGCTTTCCTTGTCCCTTGTTCAATTTACGTCCCGTTCAATAATTTTATTGTGACTATATTCTGTTATAAATGTTACAAATATGTGAATGGATGTGCAAACATTTGTAATAAGCATTTCATGAAATCTAAACTCTAAAAACTTTTGGGGCATAATTCGTAAAATGTTTATTTGGTAGATAATTAATCAATCTCATTGTTATTGTTCCTGCTCCCTACTCTTTATCACACTCAGACAAAGAAGTACATTTTTACATAAGTTTGTAAAACATTTATAAATTCTGACAAAGTTTGTACATAATTTTCTAGCACTTTTTTCTGATTATAACAATTTGTCATTTTATGGTCTTTGTTGTTTCTAATTTCCTCATCATCTTTGTTCAACTTCAAAAATTCAGAAAAAATGTGTGCATGCATCTCCCCCGTCACATTCCAAAACTCTGAAACCTCATGTTGCAATCTTCGGCATTCCATCACAGACCGAGGTCAAATAAAATTGGTTTTTATAGCCGAAACTCCCGCTGTGAGCAAACAATTGGTGGCGTAATCGAATTAACTTACGCACAGTTACAGTATTATTTCTAAAACATGATCTATTTAATCTCCCTCAATCCATCACAAACTAACAATTCATCAACAGCGGTAGATAGGTTTGTTTTTGGGACAAACATTTCCTTAACATAAACATTTTTTGAATATCTGAACGTTGCACTGAGCCCCAATAAGTAAGCAAATATGAGACGAGCGAGTTGTATTACTCATCACTGCGCATATTACGCAATTTATTTCCTCGCATCAAGAAGTAATATCATCAAATCAACTTGTTTTTTTTTAGTTTTACAGCAAAATTTCAAGTTTTTATGCCCAACAATTTACTACATAATGGAAAGGAAGTGCCTGCTGATGACTTCCTCGCTGTTCCTTCTTTCCTCTTTAAAAGTTTGTCTACTAAAGTTGTTTCTTCTTGAATGGCGTTATCTAGTCAAATTCTTTTCTTGTTTTTTACTTGATTGTTATGAGTAGTTTATATAATCATTTTTGTTCATCTTCATGAAAATTGATCAAAACAACATGTTTTTTGGTTATTTTGTGCGTGCGTGGTAATTAGCCATGATGTAGTTTATTTCCTCCATAAAAATTTGTCGCTTGCATTTTTGAGTAGGAGTGTTTGCATTTCATTCTCATTCTCTTCATTTTTATTGCGTGCATTTACGCATAAAAAATTAATCGGGTTTTGCTAAAGTTTGTAGAAAATATTATCCTTGGGCTAAGTAAGCGTACAAGATTGCATTAAGAATTTTTTTTTTGATATTGCACTTAACTCGTGTTCCATCATCGCAATAATTGATAATTGTCCAGACTTGAAAGCAGGTATGTTGATTGCATTCCATACTAAAGCAATTTCAATTTGTCAGACAACTTTTACGCGAATTATCGTCCTAAGCCCGATCCAGGGAGCACATTTTTTGCGTCAAAGTGTAAAGATAAAACGAAATTACAGGGGAAAAGAACTGGAAAGACAGCATTCGTTCAACATCAGAGCTATCAACTTTATAAAATTGTGAAAGAATTCACGAAAAAGTTTCATGTCGGTATAACGTACATGATTGGTCTGACATGCTCAAAAATTATTTATGATCATGTTGACGTAATAATCTGCGGATAAGCCGAATAAGAGCTTGCGGATGTGGATGGAATGTGGGCGGGGAAACCAAGCTAGATTAAGAATATGCTTTTAAGCTAGCGTCTCTATATTGCTTGGTGTAATATGCAATTCTGCTGGAGAAAAAACGAGTATGCTTCGTTTGGTTTTTTTTTTTGCTTTCAAACATCATTGCTTCATCATCAGTGCTTTGTAGTTCTATGAAATGAAGTGTATCGGCATTTATCCTAGAGTAAAAATTATAAGTCCTCATCGCAGAAATCTGTTTTGACCAACCTTGGCCTTTGCTATTTATTGACAATTTCTAATTACATCGGGAATCAAACAATAAATAACGCCCCGCACAAGATCAATTCAAACCCACATTTTTTTAACAATCCCATTCTAGTCTAGTTTTGAATACTTATGTCATAATTTGAAGTGACAAAAGAAGGACGGAAATTCCGCTTTTTGAATGAACAACTCAAAAATCCAAGCTGTCATTAAACATCTACCAAAACCAGTGAAACCAGTATACATGAATACTTCTTGAGGATAGAGGATGTCACCATAAAACACCAAGAACCTTATCCAATAAAAGCAGTAATTCACAGTTAGCTCGTCAGGCAATATTTTAGTTAATGTACTGCATTGGCAATGCACCAATAAAGCCAATAATTGACAAACATCACTTTGCCCCACCGTTGAAATATTTGTTAACAACATTTACTTGTATTGGACTCTAAACAACAGAAATTTACCAACTCGTTAAAAAACTTCTAAAGTGTGTGAATGATCGATTTTGACCGCAGCCACAGCGGGACGCTGTTACTACCACATAATCCAATTCAATGAACCACTACAAATTATTTCCCCATAAATAATAGATTTTTTTTGGCAATCACTTAGCTTTAACCTACATAAATTTTACGAGATACGGATATGCAACTGAGGCAGTCAAAGGGCGAAAAAAGTATCATTTCCGACAACAAAGCATACCTACTTATTCTTGCCATGATGCAAGTAGTAAAAATCCATTTTGAGCAATTTTTTAGTTTCCAAACACATTAAGTTGGCAATATCTTATGGGCTTTTTGAGATGCATTTCATTTTATTTTAAATTCATGAGACACTTGTACAGCCTCGAGCAGCTTAAGTCAAGCTGTACTAGAATGGCTTGGGTAGTAGACGGTGGAAAATAAGCCCAGCAAAAGATATTCATTTCTGGTGAGCTTCCTTCCAATGTGTTTCGTTTGGTTCTGAAATCAAACAAACTTTCTTATTATTATTCAGACATTCCTTACTTCATCTACTCTCTGATTATTTCCCCTTTTCATTTGCATATTTTACATTCTGGCAAGTGATGCACTTTCATCTTCGCGGCTTTTCTTATTTGATTACTCTTCTTGAAAGTAATAAGAAAAGATATCATAAGCCCAAGCATAATTATTCACTAAAAATGATACAATGCAATGCCTCCTTGTCCAGGATTCTACATTTTAGTTTGGTCTGAGCCCAAGAGGTCACATTAAAGCGCACATTGTCTTTCCATTTTCAAAAATATTAAAGGTGCATCGAGCTCCCTAGTATCATATCACGATAATGATGATAGAGTGTTCAATTATGTGTAGCACCGCAAGCAGTACAACTTGAAACAGCATTTTTCTGCTGATGAACAAACGGTGGCATCCCATCATTCATCCTCCAGCAGATAAAAATTCAAAACGTTTCTTAGACTCAAACTTTGCGTAGACAAGACAAGATTGCATCGAAGAAGACTTAACCGGTTGGCACTTCAAGGCAACCCAGTTGCATTTTACTTTGCGTGGCTCGCTCGCACTCATCTTCACCATTTTGTGCGATTGTCCATGCATAGTAAATAGTTTTTTTCTACAATTCGCCCAGACAAGGAAAAATGCTTGCATACAAGTGGAATTATTTCATACTTTGAGGCGTGCGTGTTATTTATTGCTTTCAAAATTCGTTTTAAAAACTGGCAACTCAATAGCGTTTGCTTCGATTCCATTACATTGTATTGTGTACTTGAATATTTGAATCGGAATTTTGGACAGTAGACTTTAGATTTCGTTCAGGTGCAATAAGAAATGAACTGCGAGATTAATTCAATACCTCATTTGTACCTTTGGAATAACAACCAACAAAAATTTGTAAACTATAAAGTTTCTTAAAAGTCTTACACACTACTATAGTCTAGTCAGTCCACCACCAACAAAATCAACATTACGTTGGTTATTGGTAAAACGGCTAGCCCAACCTTTTCATTTCTTATCAATCATCACATCACAATCAATACCAATCACAATCAGATTGAGCAATGATATAAAAATGTCAAGTTTTTTTTCTTTGGTCTGGTTTTACCCTAATTACACAAAAAAAACTTTACGACGATTTGCTTCATCTCTACGATTCTCATCTACCCCATTCTATTGAGTTGTGGTACAGTAATGAGTAGTGTAGGTTCAGGTCCAGCTCATATTCTTGCTTCACTTGAAATGACCTCATTTATGCTGAAACTACAAATACCACTTGCCATGCTTTGGACGAAAGAAAAAACAAACCTCACAAAACATCCCTGTACAAGACACTTTGTAATTTTCAGCATTCTCTCACACACTCATTCAAATGAAATTCATTGGATCGTGTTTCCAGTGTCACCCATAAAATCTTGCTTCCTACTTTTTTCTCGTCGACTGGTCTGGACATTGGCATTATATTACGTAAGTGCTAGATACCTACTTACCTAAATGGAGACATGGCAAAAAATACGATAATTAAGTACTTTGTGGATTCAAAACTTGAGAACTTCATCAGTCTCTGAGATTAAATAAAACTCTTCATACGCGGGATAAAATGTGCTTAGACGCGGTCAGATTTTAAGAAAAAAACGGCCATCTGCACCATTTAAATTATTTCCTGTTTTGGGTTTCGTTCCACAGAAGGAAAAATCAAATGTCTATTGGACTAAAGTCAATTCATCCAATCTTGACAAAACAGTTCTCCGCTTTATCAAAGGTCACTATCAGCTTTTTACACGCCTTCCTTGTTCAATGTTTCTTAGTTTTCAAACAATCCAAGTTTAGTTAAGCGGAACAACGAGCTAAAGCAGATTTAAGTGTGTTACCCTCACCAGCATACAATTTCATTCGGTATCTTTTTCCACAAAACTTTACAGAAGCAACTTGATATATTATTGCCGTTCCATTGTTTTTTTTTCACGATACCATCAACATCATCTCCGTCTTTTAACAGAGAAACAATGCAATAATGTGTTTGTTTGAAGTTGCTTGTTTCAGTCGATGCCAGTCTTCAGCTATTTTTTAAGGAGGAAGCAAGCCAGACGGATGGGGTGAGGAGAAAGAAAAACCCTAACTTGGAAAAAAGTAATCTTTGCTTCTTCTAACTCTAAGCTGTGCGATCAAAAAAGTGCGTATACATTCGAAATAGATGATTTGTTTCTTCAAAGCACGTCTTAAAAACGATGATAATACACATGATGGAGCAAATGGTAATATCATTTACACTTACTTGCCACAACAATGCATTCCCAATACGATCTCTTCTTCTCCAGAAGAGGAAAGGTAAGAAGAGAAACTTGAAATCGACCATATAGGAAAGGAGTACGCATAAAAACGACCTACTAAAATGCGCCCGCAAACAATGCATGGAATCGAGCACTACATAATACTTATAAACTTTCCATTTTCATTTAAAAAGATCTGTTCTGTTTTCATATAATTGGTAGGGATCCGAGGGAGCCCGGGCTCAGTCATTCCCAGAATATCGTAAAGGCTGGACTAGATCTGCAAGGAAAACTTAAGTAGGCAGGGAATCTGAGATTCAAAGTTTGTGTTCGTTTTGAAGGGATCGTTTATTCCGGTGAGAGTGCATTCCAGTAGCATAAAAATTGAAGTAATAATTTTGATTCGTGACCAGGCCTTAATTAATTCCATGCATTGTGTGGTCCAATAAAATATATTTAGAGTGGAGAATGTCTACGAAAGGGAGAATGACGATGGTTGTACTGGCCACATTGCAGTTCTTGCCGCTCCTTCTCATTTCAGGTAAAATTGAGTTTGACGTGATCGGTGAAAATAAATTGATATTCAAATAGGCTAACCAAATTCTAAAAATAGATTGTAATTGTTTTATGTCTGGTTTGAATAGTGCACAGTGCACCTCAGCTTTTTCATACGACCACGTCTGTATCAAGCAGCACTGGGACGAGAACATCTCGACGAGCTACTCAGCTTGCCCCAAGCATCTTTTCAAGAAGTACTTATTTTCTACTCTATTCTTCTCCTTCCCTTTTCTGGATTTTTTACTGCATTGCCTTTTTCTCTTTTTTTTTGGAGTTTTTGTAAAAAAAAAGAAAATTTCTTTGAAAAGTCAGTGTGAATCCGACAGATCTTTTGAAAGGATTTATTTAATTTTTGATTGATGGTATTTTCCCCTTCTGATGATGGATTTTTTCAAAACATTTTTTCCATGTGTTTTGTATGTTCATATCGGTCAACTAAACCGACACTAGGAGATGTGGAGCATCTAAAAACTGCGGGATCCTCCCAACCACAGCAACAATTGCATGCCTACCTTGCGAGATCGGGTGGTGTTGTTCAGACGAGACGTTCTCGAAAGTTGTATGACGATATTGGACCAGCGACGCAGGGCATTATTGTCCCTGACGATGCATACTCACCAATTTCTCTGGATGGAACGATGGGAAGTGTGGCAAGATTTAGGTATCCTCTGACTCCACCTGAAGTCAAGTTCAGGATTGGGGTAATCTCAGACTTGGATATGGAGTCGATTGATCCCAGCGATCCAGGAAAATGGTTGAGTTACTTGAGGGAAGGAAACCTCTTCATTCAACAGGATAAGTTGGATCCCAGCAAAACAAATGTAAAAAAAAATACAGCAGAACATGTAATTTTAAAAAGAAATTTGGAAGTTTGACTTTTCTTTAATAAATGCTTTGTCATGAAGGTTTCAGTTGAGTGGGACAATGATGCGGTGCATGTAATCAAATCAGGTTTGTCTTATTCTGGGCGTGGAATGGAGCTCTCAACACTAAATGTTTTCAATGGACGACTCTTTTCCTGTGACGACCGTACTGGTGTAATCTATGAGCTTGTTAGAGACCATTCAAAAGGTTCTATAGCATTTATTTTTAAGCTAAGCAGGAACAAGAAAAAACATTCATAACATGCCTTCCTGCTTTAGAGATTATCCCGACTCCGTGGGCCATCCTTGCGGATGGAAATTACACAGGAACAAGTTTTAAATGTGAATGGGCAACAGTTAAGGATGGGGACTTTTATGTGGGCGGTAACGGCAGAGATGTGCTTACGCCGGAAGGAAAGATTATGAAAAACTATAAGTTTGTCAAGAGGATAACATCACATGGCGAAGTGACTCATTTGGATTGGGGCGAGAACTTTGATAAGATGGCGACTGCTTTAAATGTCCATTTTCCAGGTAAATTCAATAAAAATCTTATCTACGGTTAAGAAGCTTGTTGCAAATGATTTCGTCTTGCCAGGTTTTGTGGTTCACGAGGCGGCTGGATGGAGTGACTTGCTCGATAAATGGATGTTCATGCCGAGGTAATTTGATTCACAATGAAAAAAAGTTTGTATCTACTCTAGATTTTTTCAATGTTTTATATATATTCCTCTGGTAGGTATGTAAGCAGCGACAAATATGATGCAGAGACTGTCCGGCATGCCGGTAGTAATGTTGTTCTTATGGCGGACGAACATTTTGACAATGTTCAGGTACGTAAGTTTACCTAAATTTACAACCTTGCCTACCTGACATGTATCTGCAAATATATTGAAAAACTTGTACATTCTTAATCTGATGTCGTCTTTTAAAACAATCAAAATATTTAACGACTTTGGCTTTCATGACATCTGCTGTTATGCATTTACTACGCAGGTGGGCCACATTGGTCAGGTAATACCAACCCACGGATTCTCCAGCTTCAAGTGGATTCCTGGCACAAATGATCAACTTGTAGTTGCATTGAAGACGCTGGAGCTTGAAGGAAAACAACAGAGCTTCATCATGGCATTTGACCTTAGGTAATTATAACTCTAAATTCTGCAGAGCATTTATAAATGTATTGAAGAACATGAATTGATTCTTACTACGTTTTCAGAGGGAACGTATTGCTACCTGAAACGAAGATTTCCGATCAGAAGTTTGAGGGGATTGAGTTCATTTAGCTTTGACCGAACGTAAAATTAGTTGCTAAATTAAGTATCAAGATCAACTTCGACTCTCTTCACGTCGACATAAAATGACGAAATTGTTGGATTCATTCCATATCATAACTAATTTTGAAATTTAAATACATGCATTCTAACTTTTGCCCTTTGCAAAAAAAAAACCTTTTTCTAAATTCCAATGGCGTATTATTATAATTTAGTATCAGGTTACATGAATGTATGATGATGATGATGCAATGAATGTTAAAATCTAGTTTTGCAAAGTTCAAGTGCAAAATGTTAGGCTAGGATAGCATAATAATTATTTTGTTGGGTCATTCGTGGGAATGTGAGATTTTTTACGAGGTTTAAAACAAACCCATATGAAAAATATTTTTTTCGTGAATGTAGAAAAAATTATTTCATAAACGTTCTCCTTTTAAATGGCATACGTTTTTTGCATGACGGTATTTAGGCATTCATTAAAAAATGCAGAGCAACGCTCATCTAGTGTTCAGCCACTAGCCGCCTTTTTAATTTCCCTTTCACCACAATTTTTATTGGGAATGAACTCAAATTTAAAAAAAAAGCTGCTTGTGAATGATGAATGGCTACGGCTACACAACTTGTCGATACGATTGGGCTTGTGTTTTAAGAGAATACATACATCTATTATTGTACCACTTGTCTGAATTCAAGTTCGAAAAAAATCCGGATTTTTTATGTTACGATTAATTAACAAACAAAATTATTTGTTGCTTGGATTAAATGCTAAAGGTAAATTGGAAATGAAAGATTACCTAATGAATAATCATGATTTACTGTACTACACGTGTACATAAGGTAATGTAATGTGGGTGGGTAGTA
>JAHZMX010003265.1:0-10432 GCA_027743895.1 Seira musarum
GGTTTGAATACAAATTCCTGTTAAACAAGTACTTAAGAGTCAACGCAAAAGTATTAGTTAGTCAGGTCGTTGTCGTCAGGTGAAAAGCCAATTTAGAAAATCAGGTTTCTAGGTCCCGTAATAATCCTGTTTATCCACGGAACTTAGGAATGTCCTAATAGTTACGCACTATATTTCATTTTGACTGACTGACTGAGTGAAAGAGTCTGAAAAATTGATCCTATTCTTGTCTCGCAAATTGTATGAGTGGGTTGTGTAAGTAATTTGAATAAATACGTCTTCAAAGGTCGCTAAAAGGGAAGTAGGAAAGAGGCGGATGCAAAACAGCTTTTGTGTTTCCTTTAACCTTTGTCCACCTTAAATCCATTTTCATTTGGTTTGGTTGTGCGAAACTCATATCTTCTTCCGATACTGCCGCAGTTGCTAGTGTGTAAGTATTCGTAAAACGGAAGAAAATATCATATTTTCAATTGTTGTATTCATTCCATAAGAGATTCTAAGGTACTGTTTTGTCTCATTCCACTCACTTGTAAAAATTCGACCTACTTTACAAATAATATTATTGCCACGAGCTCATTAAATTTAAACAGTTTAGTGTAAGAAGATTGCACATTTTAGAATGTATTTATGTGACCTACTTTCACTCTTAAAGATGATCCAAAGGGCAAAAGTATTTTTGTTTTAAAAAAACAAGAATCAGAGCATGTGCCTTCCTCGAAATGAATAGTTTCATACGTTACGAAATGCAAAGGAAATCTTTTTAACAATGCCATACGAAGAATTGTGAGGAAATATTCATAGTGATGTTGTTAACTTTGTTTGATTGATAATCTAACACGAGTTATGGATAACAATATAATTTTTTAGAGAACCCCGTTTCGATGAAAAGATTTTTTTACTATTGTGTATTATTTTTCTAGTTACTTCGTTTTTTAAAGGGCAATCAAAATAGGATTTGCTTGTTAAAAAAGCATCGCAATTCGCAATTCCTACTTCATTGCCTACTCAATCGATCATTACTGGAAAATAATGTGAAACGAAAAAAAAAGTTACGTGGGATGATGCATTGAAGAAGATCTTAAGTTGCATCATTATGCCCAAGAGATTCTATCGCAATAACACCCAATTTTGCAAGAAAAAAAAGTTTTAAAAAACTTTTTTTTCTTCTTCGTTGCGACAAAAATCTTTACGCAACCCCAAGCGCTCCTATCACCATTAAATCCAATAATCTTGAGGAGAATAGCAGCAATTTAAACTTTTTGTTTAAAAAAAATATGAAACTTTTTTTCCTGGTGAAAATGGGAATCTGAGTTAGAAGAAGAATGCTTCTAGAATTTAAGGATTTTGACTTTATCATAAAAAATATTATTTAACCCATTGAATTGGAGAAGATTGCTAGTGAGAGTATGGTGATTATATTACATGAGAAATATGACCCCTATTTTACTACGTGACTATCTGAAGAAAGCATATATATTTTTTTCTGCTGATATAGGTACTTCTGCCAAGTTTTTTTTTATGACACACAGAAATGAAACTCATTTACTCCTTCCGCCATGCTGACCAATGATTATTAGAATGCTTCAACTTTTTTTGCGCCTTTTCCTCCACTTCTATTGCTGAAAATGTTGTAAACTAATAGAACTCAGATTTAGGGATATACAATGGAAACTCCATATACCGGCTACGGGATATAAGGACACTTTGATTTTGTTGGTACTTGTTTTGATCTGGTTGGGGTCGCATTTTTTTTTCTTTGCTCCCGTTTGACCGGTATAAAAGGTTCCAGAAAGTGAGGAAAGTGAGGCGAGTGCTTTGGTTGAGAAAGAAAATTGGAGTTGTTATAACAAAAAAAAACAGCAGTCCCATCATAATTTTATTCACGTCTTCTTGATATTTTTCCATCCACCTCGTTCGCCATATATTCCTCCTCTTCTCCGCAGCGTTTAATAATGTTATTGAGGCTCTTTGACCATGTGTGTGTGAGGAGGGATCCACGTCTGGCTTGGCTTGGCTTCGTTTCGCCTACTACTTTCTCTTCTGTTCTGTTGGTCGGATTTTTTTTTGTCTAACATCAACAGCTTTACAGCCGGTTTCATCTAATCTGTGAATTATGGTTGATAAGTCTGAAAATTCTGTTGGTGAAGTAAAAGTTGAGTGGAAAGACATCCATACCATGAAAAAAAAGCTATAATAATAAAGGATGCGTTGAACCATGCCTTTTCATTCTCTAAACGGATTGATATCGTCCTCCTCACTGACTGAGTGAGTAGTTCATGTTGGAAAAAAGAGAAGCGTTGAGTGAAGAGATGAGCTCATAACAACGCTACTTTTTTTTTCTCGTTCAGTTAGCCAATTTATGATGGCACTCATACTCCCTCATATCTCAAGATACATAGATCCAATTCAATCCAATCCTTTTCATCTTTTCCTCCTCTGTGAGGAAATAATATGGAAGCTTGTTATTCCCAAAGTCTCTGCTTATGTACCAACACCAACCGGACGGACAAAACGAATCCTTCTCTTTACTTATTATCCTTTTTCAATATAAAAACATCATTGTTGTAAAAAAAAACTTGTCGAATGTGTAAGTAAGTCCGAATCACTTTTTTCTGTACTACTACTTTACTACAATTCTTAAGGATGACGATGACAGCATTACGAAAAATCTATTGAGATGTTGAGGTAAACTAGCATTTATTTCTAACATGAAACGAGACTGAAATAGTACTCATCTCATCAATTACTCACACCAAAGTTTCTATTTCTATGACCAACTTTTACTTGGTCAGCATAGGTATTTTATATCTTAATTTCGTTGCTTTCCTCGCAGAAGTTCGACTGTAACCTATTAATCACTTGTTATGGAAATGGTATTTGTCGATGCGATAATAGTTCGGATAAAATTATGAGTAAAAAATTTCCAATGAAATCTTTAACTGTCTTTTGTACGTGCCATCATATCCTTTTGACTGATGCTGGGGATGAAATAAAACATCTTCTGGTCTGGTCAAGTTTATTATTGTGAATCTAACGCAACCCCTAACAAAACTATATAGTAAAAAAAAAACTTTCCATTGCATTCACAGCAACATTCACGGGGTCAAAAAAAAATTTATGGCGCTATATGTAGCAGTAGCAGGGATGATACCATAAGGAAAGCTTTTTCAGTATGTACCCCCAATAAATTCTTTTAATGCTTTACGCTTTTATGAATACTGTCGGAAGTCGTTGAATGATGACTACCATGTGTTCATATTGCCATCAAACTCTGCATTATTACCATCATCCAAATACACTTACCTACAGCTACACAAGTTCCAGGGTTTTTTTAGTATTTGACAACGACAGAGAAAAAAATATATATTCTGTAAACGTGTGGGCAGGGACGGACGTAAAAAAGCAGGGCAACAAAGCTTTCCTACATTTTTATGGAGAAAATTGAAGGAACAACAAAACGAACAAACCAAACCAGTAGAACAATAGGAAAAAGTGCTTACTAGCAACAGTTTTTTTTCTCCCCACTTGATTGTGTGTGTACACATCTCATAATGTTTCTGTCACATGAAAAGAGTAAATATTTTTGTCCTTTGATTTAAAAGAAAGAAAAAATGATAAAAGGAAATATGTCCTACTGATATCGCTATTTTTAGTACACACATGAAAGAAAAACGAAATATTGAGGAAGTACTAATACAAGTACATACTTCAGAAATTTTCTTCTCCTTAAAATCATATTACTGTAACTGTGTCTAGTGATTTTGTGTTCTACCAATTCCCATGTTACCTTTCTCCCAAAAGATTTTTGGTTTGTATTCTTCTCTTCTTATTCGTCGGCACATCTTCATGACAGATTGTATAAGCCTTTGTAAAAAAAAAGACTCAAGCTACGGTAGGGAACATGGGAATTTTTCCTGGAAAGGTTTACATTTTACAAGTGACACTTTGCTTGAAACAAAACAAAATTTTTTTTATCTACTATTTCTGAACAATATAAGGATGAAATGCTTATAACCATTGTTTAGATATGTATTGTATTGCAATTGCATAACACATTTATATTGACTACATACATACGTACGAATAAAGTGTGAGTGTGACGGATTTAGCTTGCGGCTGGTAAAATCACGGAAATCTAATTTCCCAAAGTCAGATTGTCGAATGAATCTATGCAAATCCATACGGTAGCTATAGCTATTTCCCTTTGCTTCCTGTTATTTACTACGAACTTCACCGTAAAGGAATGCATAGCTCAGAAAGAACTGGAAGTTTTATTTGATTAATGATGATGATAAATACTTGTACGATAGAATTAGTAAGACTAAATGCAACTAAACTTTGAATAATTCTTCGAACTAAAATTTGCATAACTACGCCGGAAACGTTCCAAACAAATGCCATCGCTTGCTATTCCTATCTTAAGGTCTTGAATATTTTTTTTCACAAAATAACATAAGATTATGTATTTCCATGATGCATTTTGTGACATGGGGTATGTACGGCACATCTCGGAAAGATTGTCGTACAAAATGCTCATTCAACTACCCAAAAATCAGAAAAACTTTGGAATTTAAAAATTGTTGCTGAACCAGAAAGAGAGACGATTTAAAAGGATAAAATTTCCACTTCACTCCAGTTAATGTTTCCTATCATCATCATAAAGTCAAATTTCCACCAAGAAGGTAACTTGAGCTTATTATGTATGTACATTTATTATGCGCTGAACAAAAGAAGAATGTTTTGTGATTGTGGCTGTGGAAGCATCTTGTGTGTAGCTGTTTTTGTTTGTAGGAAGAAGCATGGTGAAAAGTTGACCAAAAATCCTCGTCCCCTGTCTTTCATGATTATGAGCTCGCATTTCTTTTCTCTTTCCGTTCATTCACATTCACATTTTCAAAGTATGTAACATTTGGCAAAAAGGAGGAAGAAAGAAAAGTGCCAAATACTTCTCAAGACTTCATGCATATTTAAGTTGATAAAAAAAAGGAGAGAAAAAGACTTTTAAATGGTAGGCCGATAAACATATTTTACGGTAGTTGTAGTTCAAAGTTTTTTGTTTGCATTTCTACCACCGGAAAACGCACAACTCACTTCCCATTTTACTTTCTCCAACTCATCTATCCTCTGATTCAGAAAACCATGTAAAATGGAAAGTTGTGTATGTAATAGGTACATATACATTTTTAGAGGTAAGAGTAACAAAAAAGTAAAGTCGGAGATATTTAGGAGGAACGTGTCTGGTAAAGAGCCTTCCTTGGTGGTTGGTGGTGGTGGTGGTGCCAAGTAGTTCCATGAGCCATATCATGAAAAGTTTAAGAAAACCACTTACACCTCCACTCTCAACTTTCACGCTTCGTTGGGATGAGTGAAGTGTACACTCTAAAACCTACTTGTGTTCTTTCTTTTTTTCTCCCTTTCCAAAAGACTTTGCAAAGATTTAAATGTGTACGAATTCTAAAATAGCATATTGCGAAAATGTTTTACATTTTTTTGTTGTCTTTCTCTTTTTACAAAAGACTTTGCAAAGATTTAAATGTGTACGAATTCTAAAATAGCATATTGCGAAAATGTTTTACATTTTTTTGTTGTCTTTCTGTTTTTTTTATCTACCGTTTTATGCGGTGCACCACTTTCCAAGACTTACAGTTTTTAAGGCTAAAGCTTATTACATTTGAAAAAAAAATACAGAATAAAAAACTTACCTTTTTTCTCTTTATTTCTTTTACACGAAAAAAAAGTTTACCCTAATATTGCAAGCAATTTAGCCACGACCCTGTAAAAAAAAGTTTTTTGTTGAGCGTTCAAAATGGAATGTTTGAGGGAGATGTCACTTTACACAAGGGGAAAGTGGAAAGAATGCAATCGGAGTTGAAACAAAGCTTGAGATCACTTTCACCTTTAATGTGTTACTGCTATACATTCTTAAATTGTTTTCCGTTAAGTGGAGCAAACAAAATGTTTTTGAAGACTTTTTTTTTATTATGGGTAATTGGACTGACTGACCAGGGGAAACTTAACGATCAAATAAAATGCATTTTCCCACAAATATATTTCTTTCCGGCTAATCAATTCATTCGTCAACGGTCAAAGACCATTTCAATTGTCCTTCTAATTTTTATCCTGGGCGATTTATTTGAGGCCCATTCTTTCGTTGAATTTTATAAAAGTGTGGAATTATCTCTTTTTATGTACAGAAATTTTTCCCAAGATTGCCCACAACCATGATTTTATTTACTAAGCAGATATTCAGTTTATTTTAAGTCAGAGATCGATCCCTCCCTTCCGTTGTTCTTATTCCATTTCATTTTCGCTTTTACCGTCGTGCATCAAGCCCCACAACAAAAACTACACAACAGTTGAAAATATTCCACGAAAATCCTTTTAAGCAGAGGAAATACTTTAAAGCATATTGCAAAAAAACCCTGTGGGCAAAATGATCTACCTACCATAACATTTGCATTACATTCCTATACATAAGTACACACGTTATATTTTTGGAAGAATGTAAAGGGAAAATATGTACCTATCTTGGATTGTACAGTAGGGAAAATTTGAATGAGCATCCGACTTTCAAAATGACTGACGGCACTTTCACATGCCTGTTTGTACTTCTAAAGAGCATCATCATTGTACAATATTCTTTTCTCAAGAGACTCATATTGTAAGTAAGTAAGTAAACTGGATCCAGCTTTCCCTTGCGTGAGAGAGAGTGAGTGGGATAGAAAACGCAAACTTAAATACAATTCAAGATGTATTTCATACATAAGTACTTACTGAGGGAAAAAGAGGATAAATCTTTCTCGAATCTAAGTACAATTTGAAAAATAGCCAGATTTACTGTGATGTAATATGTTTTAGCTCATCTTATCACAATGGAATAAGTAGGTATTTATGAATGGATTTCATTTGACCTGCAACTGTGATTGTGATTTTTCTTGGAATGGTTTTAATGTCATCTATAACTCCTTTCTCATTAATTAATTTCTTAAAAAGGTTAATGCTAAAACAGTATTGAATGATGATCTAAGTATGTTATGGCTACTCATACTCACTCGAAGGACCAAGAAGAATTAATCCGACTTATGTCCAAGCAAAGCACAAATCTTTTTAGTCTTTTTAGAAAATGAAAATCTTCATTTCCTCGAGACAAGATTGGATTAGAAAATTGGGAGAAATAAAATTGTTACATCGTTGTAGAGACGTAGCTTGAAGAGCTTGCAAAGCGATCATCTTATATGCATTCTTCTCTACCTGAGGTGCATTATACTCATCGCAACAATTCCCAGAAATCTTGTCAAATGACTAAGACTTTCTTCCGGAAGTGATGGATTTTGCGAGAATTAAGTAGATTTGTGATACCTAATTTCATCCTCCGCGTATCATTAAGAAAGACTAAGACGGACAGACGAGTGGACATACAGATCCCTACTTTAATTATTTCAACTTCACAAATCTTGTCCACTTGCAAAGCTTAATCAATAATCAATATCTTGTGGTTTCATAGGATTTCCCGTTCTTAGAAGTGACTTTTGAACAAATATAAATTACATTAGTGTGGTCCAATGTACACTGATGTGAATGGTCATTGAAGAAGTTACTAAATGTCTGAGCATTACGTCGCTGTCCTTATTTTGGATTTGATTGGAGAGAAAATAATAAGCCTTTTTTCTCTTTATATTTGTACTTACCTTAGTTTGAAATTCTCATAGCTAATTTCGCTATTTCCGCATCATCTTTCCAAAAAATCATCATCAAAGAATTGAATTGTTTAGAAAATCCTGTTCTTCAATCCATTTTCAGTCTGAAACCTTCCCACGGATTCTAAAGAAAACGCGTATTGAAGTTTTTGAACTGAAGAGAACCTTCCTGTTCTCGAAGTTAATATATCATTCATCATCAAAGGGCATATGAAATGACATTTCCCACGCAAACAACGTAGGTGTCCTGGTTCTCGTTTCAGGGAAATCCCTTTAGAGTAAATATATGTACTTGATTACCGTTTGATATCATCATCATAACAACTCAAAAGCATGGAAGAAGTTAGAAAAAACGCTGTAAGGAATGGATTCAACTTACTGGTATTTTCCAGCATGAATTGCGCATCATCATTATAATAAAATATACTTTCTTTTCGCGTAGGAGCGATTCAAAAACTTTTCTGATTTTTTTTCGTATTGTTAAAGTCATAAGAGTTCTGAGAAAATAAAATACTCCATTGTCCACCCCATCCAAATAAATATTATTTCCAAATAACTTCGCAGCAAGGAATTTTGTCGAAAATGGAAAAATTGAAAAGTTAGCAGTAGCAGATAGCAGTTTCCTCTAGAAATTTTTTTTTATAAAAGTGCCAAAAAATCAGTTGTATAGGCAAGTGCATATCGCAAAACCTGAGAGAGATGATTTTTGCAAAAACTCTACGACACATTACATAAAAAACGATTCTACTTCCTACTACGCGAATAAACTTACTTGACATTTGTTTGATGGATTAAAAACCTCGTGTTTCAACAAACGGCAGGTTTAATCTTCAGAAATAGGCATGTGTGACTGAAGTCACAGCTGGATCAAAAAAATAAACTTGGATTATTTTCTATTACGTTATGATGACATTTATTAATATTAAATAAAACAATGCGTTCACCTCCAAAACTACGTAAAATGCAGCAAAATCTGAATCTGAGCTTTGTTAGGTTACCAACGCTGCCATGATAACCAAAATATTGAACATTCACTTTTAATGCAACGTGTCATATCATTTTGTACGTTGGCGCACATAATGTTGGACAAATGCAAATGCGACTAAATCAGATTGACAAAATGTTGCCGTTGCAAAAAGCATGAGCCATGCAAGCATGTTGAGAAAGCTGTAGTAAGATATTTACTCTCCGGAAAGATTTCGAATTCTGCCCTTTTAAGAGTAGGAACTTTAATTAGGAAAACAGGTGGAATACCATCCTCTTGACTCGTCGGTCTTTGCAAACAATTTAGATTTATGTAAGTTTGACTGTCAAGATGAATAAGCATTTTTTAAATATTATTTTTAAATACCGTAAAACACGATAGTTGGGAACGATAGTGTAGGGTACCGTAATACCCAACGTTACATTTCGAAAGAGTTTATTTTTTATTGGATTTGAAGAGGAAGTAGAATATGAAAGTGAAAGTGGTGGTATTAATTTTGAGCTTTTTAGGAACACCTAAGTATACACCTGACCCAGAAATCTGATTTAAAATGCTTGCAGTGGATTTTATTCAATTAACCATGTGAACAAACTTTAAAAAATGTAACAACTTTCACTTTCCAGGATACGTTTGAAGTTGCGGACGATGATGGAACTGGAACAGGCGGTGGAGAGAGGACGAAAATAACTCGAAAGAAGAAACGGAGTCTTCCAAAAGTTTTTTATTGGGATAACTTTTTATTGGAATAAAATACGCACATATTTGAGGATTTTCAGCGCATTTTTTTCTGCAATCCTCCTTCCAGTCCTTTTTTTGGAACGTGGAGCAAACTCATGCATATGATGTCTTGCTAACCACATCAATAAATAAAAAAGAAAACTTTCTACTCCTACTTCTTTCGAAAAAGAGCATTTCTATCGGCTACACGCCGTTGATAACCTCCCGGTTAAGACATTTCCGGTTTCATAAAAAAATTTCTTGCAGTGTTTTTAGGTTTCGGTTCAAAGAGAAATAATTAAAGGTTGTGTAGAAACTGACCTTAGAATGTCCTTTATGCAAAATAAAATGCTTTTTTTTCTTCTAAACTTCAGAAAATCTCTAAACCGGAAATGCCTTCCGGCAACTTTCAACCCTGACAATTATCCTTAAAATCAAAAACTAAAAAGTCATCGTCCGCCCTCCTCCTACTCCTCTATAACCTCAGACTAAACTATTTTGGTCTACTTCCTTGGCTCCATTTTTTTGTTGTTTGTTTAAGAAAATTCAGGAATATAAGTTTGATGATTTTTTTAAAAGAGAAAATACAAATACTCTGGCCACTAATAATACATTCATTTTAATATGTAGTAAAAAGGCGCCGTTATACTTGTAAAAAAAATTCCTCCGACTGTGACTTCTGGAAAATAATATAATATTTTTATTGCTTTAGTTTAAAGCGAGTTTTGCAAGTCAAATAGAAAAAAAAATTTTAGCATTGAAGTGCAACTTCCTCCATGTTGTAAATTACCAAACCAAGAGGTAATTTTATTGTGTGCTGGGTGTATGCAGCATGTGCAGAGAAGAAAGATAAAAGTGAAGTTTTTCGTTTTTGTGTGCAAAAAATATGTTAGGCTAAAGGTAAACGTACACAGACTGACGACAAGAATGAAAAATCTGTTAAGTTTTAGAGGAAGAAAAAAAATATCAAAGTTAGCACGTTTGAGAAAATGATGCCAGAAAGTATTTTTCTTAGTTCCCTCAAAAACTAACC
>JAHZMX010003266.1:0-16037 GCA_027743895.1 Seira musarum
GATAGCTACTACAATACGATGATGGCAGGTTAAGAAATCCTATTTAAATACTAAACTGGTTCTCATTCCTTCGCGACGGAGTAGGGTACGCAAGAACGCAAGCTGAGTGAGTTCTACTTCTCCAACTTGTCTAGCATTTTAGAAGGAGATGTTGATAAATCACTGAAATGTTGAGCAAATGAAGCAAGAGATTACGTGAGCAAAGCCAGCATTCTGTATATTGCAGAATTTATCACTTTCCTTGAGTCCTAGTTCATCTTCTATGCACGCAACAAATATGAATACGTCAACTGATAATTTGAAAACCATCACACTCGCTACAAAGCTATCGAATAAAGCCGTCCAATCACTCATCATCAGCTCTCCATAGAGCTAGATTACATTCAAGTCAATGCCGTCTCTCGAATGAGTGAATCCTTCCTCAGTAACATTTCCCATGAGCACATCTTGAAAGCTCCCATGCATGCAAGCTCAATATCATTTCCCTGAGGAGGTTGACGGAAGAGCGGAAGCTAAAAGTCAGAGTTAAAGTGGTACAACGGCCAAGTGATGGTGAAGAAGTAATCCACTGCTACAACCATCAACACTTTATCAACTCAAAATCATGTTGATGACCTCCGTGATGACACTTCTGCTTACGCAAACCAGACTCGTGTCCTTTCAACTTAAAGATTTAATGGATACTAAAAAGTACACTTTAGAAATGGCAAATATTATGCATCCTAATAACAAATGAATACATCCTGTGCACATTGCACTACAGTAGCTTTAGTTGTTGAGACTGTGCAAATAACTAACCAGAGTTCTACAAATATCTGTTCCAACGATAGATTTACAAGGTGCGAAACCGCTTTTCAATTCTTTTTTCCGTATCCGCCGACCACATGTGTTCCACATTCACCCAAACTCTTCAATACGTTCTTGATTCGTCCATTCTGGCTGTCAACCATTTAAAATTGGAACAATTTGTAGCATTTTATACAATATAAGTACCAATGTACTTTTTTTTGAGTTTTTTTAAATTAAAAAAAATTCATGGAATCTTTAGACCTAATTTTAATTTTTTTAAAAATTTAAACTATCTCTTTGTAAAATATTTATATAAAATTATAAGTTACCTGATATCTACTTCGAAGTCTACGGATACTGACGTGCCTCATGTAGATGTAGACAGTTATTTTAGTACAATTCACGTCAGGTTTAAATATTTACCTTGGCCTGGCCCCTGATTGAATGATTCGGATACATCATAAATTTTGAATGTCGTGCCTAACGTCATTCATGCTATCATCATGATACCGTAATAATCCTTAAATAAAAGCATCAGACAGTTCAAAATTAAGGTCGGTCATAATAATGTTTACATGTAATGGTGCAAGTATGTAAGCATGTACACAAATCTTTCCTTGAAAACTTCCTGACAAGGCCTATCTGACAGACCTGGAGGATTTTCTCACTGTAGACTTCACATGGGGTAATGTAAAAGTGCCTTATGACGTCTTCAAAGACCTCATATACCTTTCAGTAGCTAATCTTTAAATCAAACTCAATGCAGTTTTCAACTGATAGTGATGTTTTAAACACGAAGTTTAAATTTTATTTTGGGAAAACTACATGAAACCCCTTCCGACCAGAATTACTTCTTTCAACCAGAGCCGTTTCTTGTTCTCAAAACATTGACAGCAAATAAGACGGAGTTCAATCTTCAGTTTCGGAATGAATCTTTAAATCAAAGTTGATGTGAACAAACAAACCACATTGACGTGTTTTGCTTAGAATCCTATCGCTTTGAAGGAGGTTCCTTTCTGTATGCATTTACTTTCTTTTGTGGTCGTGCCAAGAAATTAAGTAGGCGCGCCTTTCGTGGCCTGCCATTCCGATGGAAGGTTTATTGACAGGTTTTGCTCGTAGTCATCTCAAAGTACAAATATTTCTAGGATTTTAAAGTAAGCCAGATTTTTTTCCAGTTTCATTATTAATGCGCAGAAAGCTTCAAAACTTTTTAAAAATTATCATTTTTTGAGGCGTGGCCTTCAATGAAATTCCACCGATCAAGAATAGGACAATCAACCTAAAAATGATAGAAAATGATATTAAAATCGTGTGGAGTACACGTGTTATGTAGGCTCATACTCTCAAAAAGCTACCCCAACATTTTCCATGACTAACACAAACCTTAAGCAAAATGTAAGACAATGAAGTACGTAGGTAATATTGCATAGTTCTGTCTTGTCGGTTTTAGCTTAATTGACGGACACTTTGCCAACCAGTGCGTTTAATTTTTCATACAGGCTTACGAAATATCTCAAGTTATAGGTAACGTATAATATAATACCGGATTATTAAAAATTCAAATTCTTCTTTTTACAAAATTTTCCACTGGGAACTGTATATTATTTATGGTGGAAAGTTTTAAACCATGTACATTTACAGGCCTATGTTTGTTCTTCGTAATGATTTGTTAATTAGTCTAAGTAAAAGAGAAAAGAAAAGACAAATTGAATCCTTACATAAGCTGCGCGTGTCACAGATAGATGCTAATCATTTCTGTATATCAAAAACTGGAGAAGCTTTTACCATCAATTACTAGTGCCACCGTGCCACCTAGCACTTGAAATGAGTCCTGCTAACAAACATGGACAAAGGTCGTTGCAAGAGATTCCAAGAATAAGAGAGGAACGTTGAATGCCTAGCATCAAAGGAAGGTATTATATAGGACTTTTTAGTCTCACAGGCACCTCATCGCTATGAATGGAGGAACAAGGACAGTCAATAGACCATTTGACTCTGCAAATCGAGAGAAAAGTGAATGATTCTGGAGTGCGAGCAGTGTATATATTTTTTACTCAAAAATCCATGACGGATTAGGCTAGCGTGTAAATGCATCATCTTCTAGACAAGATGTAACAAAAAAGTCAGATTTGTACCCTTGTCGTTGCCTTTTTCGCTTGCTCGTTCTTGACTCTAATACACGAGTAGACAGCAAGTGCTATTGCTATCGAATGTAGTGCGTACATTACAAATGGTAGAATTCGTTGTGCGTAAGCGTAAATTCGTGGACGCTTCTTTACGACACCAGATTAATTCCGTTATATTTGTTACCCACATACAAGGAGAGAATTTAGCTCGTTTTGGCTCAGCTTTCAATATCCTAAAGGATTGTTTTTGCGTCGAAGAGAGACATTTTTTTATTTTCGTTTGTCTGTTATGAAATACACGTGCGATGGGAGGACCTCCTTTTCTTTTCTGACGAATCTATTGTAATAGTTGTTGGAGGACAGTGTCCAACACTTCCTCGTGATGTGAAAGATAGAGATGCATTAAAAATGTATTTGGGAACTTGTAAGTGGAAACCGTAATAGCGTTTGTTCAGTTCAGAGTCAGACTACTTATATCATGCATTCAATCAATTACAAAAAGTTCTTTGAAAGTGAATATCAAATGTTTGCACATCATCCCAAGCTGTAGCATCTCAATGTATCGTGAGCCTTATCTTATGACGTCAACTGTCCGTGTTGGCAAATGCAAAGTCCAAAACTTTTATGAGAAACATCTTTTCTAATTTTTGACCACATAATACTTCACGGTAAATTAGATTAGTTGGTGGCGAAGAAAGCAGCAGTAGTAGAATAGAATGAAAGTTTTGCCCAGTTGAACATAAGGCTTGTTCTAGGAAAAGAATAATGTATGTTTATGCTTACATTAATATTGCAGAAGCAATACCGGTGGTCGTATTATAGCACAAAAGAAAAAAGTTCAGAAGAAGAAAGAAACCGATTTCATGCCTCTTTGAATTCGTACTATTTTTAGATCATTTCTGCGAAATTCGAAAATCATTCAATAAACCAACAATTTTCCTTACGTAAAAATGCAAGACTAATGCGCTTTTGACCATGTTGCATTTTCTAGAATTATTTTTCTGGTTTGCAAAACTCAGAGGTATGTATTTAGTTCGGCGTTTTCATATTTACATCACACTTGAATTTCGTGTCCTTCGTTTGCAACTTTACTTCTTAAACTTTGACACTCAAACGTACAAAAAAATCATTGATTTATTTTTTTTAACAGATTTCGAGAGAATTTGTTGAGAAAAGTCTTGAGGCAAATACAACTATTAAATATGAGGTGAATTTTGACGAAAGGAAAGTTTTCTTTGATGTTCATGATTATGTACTACTTTACTAGCATGTGGTGAGCTTCGGGCTATGGGTTCTATTTTTAGCATTTTTGCTTTTATTTTGAGAGGATTCACATTACTTATGATGAATGATGAATATTGCATTATTCCATTTATATTTCAGAAAACAGTACGAATACCTCCTTGAATAAACTACCAATAAGTACTGCATACCAGATTACAATTTAATTTTCCAGAGAGTAAATAAAATAAATTTGATATCGAAATTTCCGTGTTTTTCCAACGTGTAATGTATGATAGCAATATTAGCGTGCTTGTGCAACGTAAAGATGACGTAGAGCACATTTAAATGATTGCAAATTTGAGTTGAAAGAAGCTTCCAATATATAGCAAGGAAAAATGTAATATGTCGTGCCACCATTTTAGAATGCCAAGAATTTACACAGCAAACAGGCTACATTTTTTACTGAATCCGTTATATTACATGTGAAATACAAACTACATTCCAAACCATTTGCTGATCTGATGCCGACTAGAGATCTGAATATTTCTTTTATTTTTGGCATTAACGTCAGCAAAAACAAGCGATAAAAGTATGAAATCCATGCCTGTATGCATAAGCCGAGAAAGAATGATCTGATCCATAAATTTCACAAGACTATAATGATGTCTCTTTAGTCTAGAATGATGTAACCTGAATTGCTTAGTGAAAGGAAACGTAGGTTTTTTGGATTAAAAGTACATCAAAATAGAAGGGAATGATAGCTAAATCGTATTTTTACTCGTTATCTTCGAGACAGTTTGGTGTCTCAGTGTGCGCACGTAAAAACATTTTCTGAAAATTTCGTGGAAAGCTTCAAACAGACTTGTAACCAGATCCTTTGGAGTTGGGAGCGTTTTTGTTTAACTAGCAAAATGAATTCTCGCCTTCTGGGATTCCCAAAGAGAAAAAATAAGTAGAAATGGCTGAAAGCATGAAGCGTGAGATTTTTCAAAACGCGGTCTTTCACCCATATCTTCTCATCTACTCCAAAGTCATGTGAGACGAGAACGTGTGAGTTGAGTTAATCAAATGAAATGGATATGGACTGTTTTCAAAATATTATGGTTTTAACACTCAAGCTGTTTTGATTGCGTGTTTTATGTTTATAAATGGATTCGCTTAAGAGTTCTTCTAAAAATAGATGACACATTTCTTTAGCGATACCTACACTGACGAGGATTACGTTACAATGGAAAACAGTATTTCGGAGAAGCCGAAGGCATTATGATACAGAAATAGATAAACGCTTTTACGAGAAAAACGATGGACCTAAGTAGAACGTAGAACTGAAAATCTGCGTAGCATAAACGGAGAAAGGAAGTTGTGGTTCTCTTATGCCTGTTCAGACTTGTCCAAGATTTACACGATGTTATTTCAAAGGCCGTACATTAACATCCTTCCTTTCCAACCTCCATTTGCAACAAACGCTGGAAAGGAAAACATCCGGATCACTTCAATTACTGCTATCAAAATAATATGAAATTCAAGAAGACAAGATGATGATACAGGCTTAATGCAGTTACTAGTTGCCTAAAGAAAAACGCTTGTTATTTTGAAGTCAAGTAATCTCACAACTTCTTTGCTCAAATAAACTTTAAATTACGTAACAAAGCTTTTGGGCGTTAATTAGAACAAACACAAACTTTATTTTTCAAAGAATGCATACCCACACACTACAAGAAATACCCATATCTGCGATATGCCTTAAAGGCTAAAATCGAAAATTATTTTAGCTCAAACACACTTTGCAAAGCACCTTACAAGGTCACATTTGAAACTATTAAAGCTAAAAATAACCCGATTAGTTTCATTATGATTTACTGGTTATATAATCAACAAAAACACAATGAACCTTCTGGATAAAACGGTGTTTGGGACACCTTTGTTCTGATCTGACATCAACGTCACCAACAAGATACTGTTTTCGCTTAAATTGTGAGGTTCAGTTTAACGTTTAGCGTGGGAATTTTTTTTACAATTTCCGTTTTCCTTAATGAGCCCGTCACCTTCTCACAACTTGAATAAGAATTATTATAGCATGAATAACGAACACAGAAGGTAAACATAAAAATAAAATACGAATTTCTAGAAGATTTCCTCAATGATGGGTACGTAAATCGAAACCTAATATTCCTTCAATGAAATGCTCACGTAAGAATTGATCAAAAGTAAGAGAAAATATGAAACAGTGTTATCAAATAAACAGTTTGTCATTATGCTTTATTATGTAATATTGATATGAATGATGTTCTTAAACCTGTAAATATTTTACAGGGCCGACCTGTGAACGCAGTATGTGACGCTCAGACGAGTATTAACCAACAACCAAAATTCAAAGGTTGATGAAGCTATCGTATAACTTTAAATTCGTGACCTTCATTTATGAAACTACGTCTTACAACCCGTGTTAAACTAACTTTATTCACGTTGTACTTATTTCAAGAGAAAATGTGATGTTGAAACTTGTTTGTGTCAATTTTGGAAGAACTTTTTACGCCTCCTCCCACCTACTTGGTTCATTGTCTGGTGTAAGGTAGTTCTACTTTTAGAGAAGACTTTAATAAGATCATTATTACAAAACATTGGATGAGCTGGATAGTGACGGTGAAAGTTTCTCATCTCTGCGAAAAATACATGATAATGAAGTAACATTAACCCTAAAAGTTATTTTTACCATAATAATGCGTCGTTTTGCTTTGAATTTTTGAGACGGCAACAAAAAAGTTTCTTCAGTGGAATTAACTTCACCAAATACCAAAACATTCTCTTTTTGTACAATACATATGCTTCCGTCATAGCCATTCCTTAGATAAACTAATTTCGTTGTTGTCGATTTTCCCTAAAATTCTAATTTTAAATTCTACTTGAAAATACTTAAGTAAAGCTATCTCCGCTATCTCATAAGCATTCCTCAAGGTTTTGGAAGTCATTCCTTTGAGAAATCAACATCACTATAAATTATATATCGTCGCATTGTAGACTCTCAAGACCCATTAAAATTTTCTGGAATCCAGTTACAAAATATTAACTTTCACCTGCCACTACACAATTCCATTTCAGATAATTTTTAGAATTCCCGTTTTACCCGTTCCTAGTACACCTTAGATAGAATCAATAGCTTCAATCTAGTCCCTGACGCCAGAATTTCGTAAAATCTGATACATATTGATGAAGTTTTAATTCAGTTATTCCTACGCAGTGTACTGTTCTTCGTTCTAGAGATATAAGCAGCACGCGACTGCCCTTTGAGCCGTAACAAACGTAAGTATTACGTATGTTATAGTCAGGAGGGGAATTTGGTTTAAATTCATAATTACATTTTGATTCATAATGGGATGAAATACGTAAGCAAAATTAACAAGAACAGACTTCCGCGTTTCCCCTTTGCACTTTGGAGTGCTAAGCTACCCTACTTTCCTTTTCATGCATAAAATTAGGCGTAGTCAAGGTGTAAAATGCCTGAAAACCTACGTCAATAAACGAGATGACTTGATTTACTTGGTTAATGTCAAATGTGGGTTAGTAGTCAAAAATTTGGTTTGGCTCTATCAACATAAAATTACAAAGTTTTCGACTAAAATACATAATAAAGATGATAATGGGATTTTCAACACTCACGTGGAATGCAAATTAATACCTTTAAAAGGCAAGCGTGAATCTGTCAATATCTACGCGAACTCTTTGATTTAGATTTTAATTAACGTTTCATGCTAAGCTGTATCCTCAAACTCTAGCGGCAGCGAAACTTTTCCCTCATCAAATGTCAGAATCTCTTGCTTTATGTTTTTTACGTGAGACTCAAGGTTTTAAATCTCCAACTCATGTGCATTGGAGTTCATTCAAACGTCAGTTAATTTGCCCTTTCCTTTTGAAGATGAGCGACAGAGAAAAAATTAATTCTATATTGTACCACTGCTCTGCTTGCTTCGGGCTTACGGGACACCTTCGCATTCAACTTCATCACGATGTATGCACACGATTTGAGGATGTGGGGGAATTTAAGTTTGAGAGTGTCAAAGGATTTGAAATAATGATTCGGGATGTCCGTCTGACTGCCGTATGCCCAAGTTTGTTTGAACACAGATGTCTGCTTGGCATAAAATCTGTTTTATTTTCCAAACGCGATAGAGCGTTAAGATTGTAGATAGACGAAAGCTTGCAAAGTTGATATGTACACAATAGCCTAAGGTTGTGTGCTTCATACTGCTTCACTAAATCAACAATGCTGCCCAAGTGGCTGAAATTAAAATTTTACTTACACAATATTTTTATAGAAATGGCAAACAAGAGCCATAAACTAGGTATTATAATTGACAAAACCACATCATAAAGTGATGAAAAAGCTTTAATTCACACATTCATATTATGCAAGAGATTTAAAAGAATAGATTCATCAAGTTCAAAGAAGGATTTGGCTTGATTGCTACAGGGTTTTGGCTCACAACCTACATAAGTAGGATTATTTTTATGTCGGTAATATTGATCCTAATCCGTTAACGACTTGGTTGACTAACAGATGCACCGAAACCAATTCTTACTTACACAATATTTTTATAGAAATGGCAAACAAGAGCCATAAACTAGGTATTATAATTGACAAAACCACATCATAAAGTGATGAAAAAGCTTTAATTCACACATTCGTATTATGCAAGAGATTTAAAACAATGGAATTTATCAAGTTCAAAGAAGGATTTGGTTTGATTGCTACAGGGTTTTGGCTCAAAACCTACATAAGTAGGATTATTTTTATGTCGGTAATATTGATCCTAATCCGTTAACGACTTGGTTGACTAACAGATGCACCGAAACCAATTCTTCACACAAGTGAACCCGACAATGAAAAACTCAAACAGAACATGCAGCCTTGGTTCACTTCTAATTTCACTTGTTTGCCGACTGAAAGGTCAAGCGAAATTTGCAAGCTTTCATGCCTCTGGATCGTGAATGTGAATCGTGATGATCTAGTTAATTTTATGTGACTGCTAACACCTTTCTTGCATAATACCTTCCCACTCGTTGATCATGTCAATTAGTTTGCCACTTTTTGGTTGTCAGTTGAAAAGCGGAGGAGCTGAACTGAATGAAGAGCACGAATGAACTTTTTTGCACATAGGCTTGCAACTTGCAAGCTGCTTGTTAGGTGTTTTTGTTGCACATCACACAGTATAGTAAGTTTGGGCAATGTGAGAAAGTAAACACTCCTTCCATCCAGAGTTTGCCATAGTGACCGCAGCTTAATCATTGTAGTGCTGACGAAATCATAGAAGAACTTCCAGCGTTCTCTAGCGACGATGTCATAATGTAAAAGATAGAAAGTTTTATGTTCCCTTACTTCCTTTCGCCAAGGCCTTGGTGCCCTTCAGTCTCAAAATAGCCTATATAGAGAGACTACTGTTGTTTTTACGCTTTCTATGCTTTCCCTCCGCTTATTTTTCGTAGCTGACTACTATTCAATTCCTTGCTATATGTAGGGATGTGCAAGTATAGAAAATTAATATAAAATTCAATATTGCACGAATAAGTGCTTTTACTCTGAAAGCCTTACTAAATACGGGTAGTTCCTAAGGCTTCTGAATTAAATAGTCATTTGAACACAGAAACATGGTTCCCTTGTGGAATGGGAAAAGAACGATGCGATGGAAAATAAAAAAAAAGTTACCAAAAATAGAATCCATAATAAAAGGGCAGGGTTACATGACTAGCAGGGTAAAGTGCATGTCTATAGACAAAAATTGAAGGCTAGGCTTAAGAAAATGCTATTCTATCTTCCTTTTATCTTTCATAGACACTATTTCCATTCCTCTCTTTTGCATAATCCGTACTGCATCATGCATAATGGGAATCCCGAAAGAGGGGAGATTTGTTAAAAGAATGAGTTATATTCTTCTTCAGAGAAAGTTAGCAGACATTCATGTACCAGAAAATTGAAATCATTGTTCCTTTGGCATTTTCCTCCATTTTTTGGTTACGGAACGATAAAAGTACAAGATTCATATTCATGAGACAATGTCTGTCTACCAAGGCTAATCAGGATAACATGAAATAATCTAGATCGCAAAAGCAGTGTTTTTGTCTCTCTCTCTCAATCAATTCATCCCAACACGTTTCAACATTTTTAGCTTTCACTTCGTAGAAGTTCCCAAACAAAATACTTTTGTGGCATTGTACTCCCGGGCTGACTCATGCAAGAGAGGTAGAAGATTGCTTAATAAACCCGAACGTAGTAAGTGTCATAATTACACCCATATAAAAATTATGAACATCTGGAAAAATGTAAATACATAGTAGGTTTTCAAGCTCATTCTTTATTTCACCTTGATTTCGACATTGATCACCCATCAGATTGTAGATCAATGACACAGATGTATTTGCCTACATGATGTTTACTCAAGTATGAATGACACGAATATAGTTCTTTTCACACTACCACAATTCAATTTCATCGCGTCGGAATTGAATAAAAGAATCACTAGCAAATTCCATATAATTACTTATTCCGTTTGTTTGCTAAAAATATCCATCAAACCCAAAGTAGGACCAACTCTTCTTTTTATAATTAGCAAGGGAGAGTCAGGGTAATNGTTCCTTTCACACTACCACAATTCAATTTCATCGCGTCGGAATTGAATAAAAGAATCACTAGCAAATTCCATATAATTACTTATTCCGTTTGTTTGCTAAAAATATCCATCAAACCCAAATTAGGACCAACTCTTCTTTTTATAATTAGCAAGGGAGAGTCAGGGTAATGCTGTTTGTCTTCGTTAGTTTAAATGATTCCTATAATTACGATAATTAATCAATTCAGAACAGTCACGAAGATTTAATCCAGGTTTACTTCTAACGCTAACAATAGACAACAACGGCATATACACAAGCCAACTTTAGAAGTCAAGGTTTGCTACAAAACAATTCTGCCTTTATTAAAAATAGCACGTGTGATGAATACACACGCTTTTGTGTTTGTATTTTGACAAAGTAAAAGATGGAAATGGATTTGGTCTGAAGACTCATGGAAAACGTAGATTTCGTAAAATCATCTGTAAAATCCACGTTTCCAAATATGTAGGTCTAACCAAGCGTCTAGACAATAAAACCCCACATTGATTGACGAAAGATTGTGTGAAAAATGATTTTCATCGAGGTGAAAGTAAACATCATAGCGTAAGTCAGGAGCAAACTGGATGCGTCGTTACCAGTCTCATTGTGTAACTTGATTCAATAATGAATGGTGAGAATAAGAACAGATCTATTACAACATGAAAATGTACTTACCATCATACAAGGAGACTCGTCATTTGCACTTTGAGTTCGCCTGAGGAATCTTGCAATTTTAGACTCCTTTGCCAACTTTTTACTCGGTTCTGAAAATGTAAAGCAAACACTTTACTTATGAAATTTTAGTGTTATGATTGAAGCAGAAAATCATGAAGCGAGGGTTATTTTTAAAATATCTTCGTTTTGTTATATGATGCTTGCTTAGTTTGTCAGAAGTTTTCACTCTTCTTGGCGACAATAACTTTTCCCGGAAACTTTTGACAATGTTTTGTTTGACTCAGAAATGTAGCAAACAAACAGATACTCCCGTATTGTCAACTGTTCGGAGTAAGAATACTGGATTTTCTAACGTTTGTGTCCTTGAATTCAATTTCCACCCAATGTCAATACGCAGATTTTTCTCCAAGTGAGTTTGTATGTTTGCTAAAAAATTATAACTAATTCGTTATCTCTAGACTTCATCATCACAATTCTACGTGTATCAAAGCTCATCTCTTGAAGATTTCTTTTCTGATGTGAAGCTATAGTCGGAGATTTTTTATTGAAAACTTGAAACGTAGAAAATAATTGACGCGCATTTCTTAGAAATAAACTGCGCCATATCAGCCAGTCATTAATCAGTTTACATAAATCAACATATGTAACATTGCAAAGTTTTTTAATTTAACAATCTTAAAGATTACCTCCAGCCGAACTAGTGGAACTTTCCAGGTCACCAGAGTCGTATTGAAAAGATTTTTGCGAAGTAGATGGATAATATGATTGACTATCGCTTCCACCCGGAAGGTTCTCACATTCCCCCAGAATTGCAGAACTGTTTCCTTCATTTCCTTCTGTGAGCCCATCGCTACTCTTGCTTGACCTCAAGGTTACCTATTAATCGAAACTCTTATTATTATGCTAACTTAGATATCACCATCATCATAATTTAACACAATTTATATTGCATTATCACTGTTGATTGTCCTTTAGCTCGTGGGTTCAAATGCATAATAAATAGTGTATAGCCATAAAGAATGTTGACGTTGAACACAGAAAAGCGAATTTTACAGCGATCGCTTCACCTAATTGACAGCTTTATTGCGAGAGAACTGTTACTTTTCTCTCTAGTTCAGCAAATGTGACGAGCTACAAGCATTATTTATGGTCGTTTTGTAGTGATCATGAAAGCAACTCACTTTAAGTTTTGTGCTGAGGTCATCGACAACTTGACTTTGGGAAAACTCAAAGTTAAAGGTGGAGGCTTTGGGCGTAGCTGATCCCCAACTGGGACTGGATTCACTCCCACTGCTTTGAGCCAACTCCAAGTTTTCGTTCCGCATCTGCAAATTTATTAGAAACATAAAAAATAACTGATGCTCATCATAACTTCAACATTTCACTTCATTTTGTCTATTTCAGAGAACATGTTTTTGAACTTGAAACAACTTGAGCGTGAAATTGTAAGACAATGCTCATCAAAACAGAAAACAATGAGCTTGACACTGAATTCACGTATTTACTAGTAGCACTAACGCTAGTATATTGAATGCTTTCTACCAAGTATCATCAATTTCCTATCCTCATTAAACATGATTCAATGCAAAACATATTTTCCTTCATGGAAAGATGGAAATATTTTCATTAGGTAGGACAATACCCTTTCATTATTTTACGGAAAATATCTCAAAGTTGGTGTTTACAATAAACTATGATGATGATGATACCGTGAATTTATATTCCTACGCAGTCAACAAGCCATTATGAGAAATGATTACTTTGGAAAAAAATTGCGTCAATGCAATTCAAATGAGATGAGATAAACTTTTTGGACAAGATCACACAAATTGGCAAAATAAAATTAAAGTTGAAAGGAAAAAGGTAGTGCATTTACTGGAAACCCAAAGCTTGTTTACAATTGGCATTTTTCTTTATTGACATTGATGCAGTCAAAGTCTGTTAGTCAGGTTTCAATAGACTAATACTACGTATCAAAATTACTTTAAATAGTCAGTATAGTGTGGCAATGGGTTCAGGATAGTGTTAGTTTCATTCTGTGTGGCAACTCTGGCCACAAATGCAATTGTGACCACATCCATTTTAATTTAACCCTGTTGGGTAAGCAAAACGAGTCGCAAATTCAATTTGAATGCCTTTTACAATATGGCTCACAGTACTGTCGATGGTAAGAAAAATACTTCTTTTTTTAACTTTGTGATTCTCTCTTCGGACTTTATTACATTCACAATGCGATTCTAGTGAAAGTTTAATGAGTGGATTTGAACCCCCAACTTCCTTTTGGAGCTTGTACAAATCATACGTAACCAAAAGTTCATGCTCGACGGAAACCGTTCCGTCAAAGAACGACGATCAGTTTAAAAGGAAAGAAAAAAATTGCTCGTTCATGGCCATGTGCTCTGAACTACACACTTTCAAACTAGACGTCACACTTTGTTGGAACGGATTTTGCCATACAAAATGATAAAATTACTCTAAGGTTCTAAGTATGGCAATCTACCACAGATATTGGCTCTTTGATAACATAAGACCTTTCCGAATCATACCTGTCAACATGTATAGAACATTTCTGATGACTTCCAATTATTATTTTCTACATCGCGTACCTATACGGTATGGGTAGCACTTAGCACTTTATCCCTCCCTTCCAAACTTATCACATTTAAAATGTTTTTCACATTAGAAGTGCTTGAAGAATCTTATTTTCCGTAAAATACTCAAACAATATAGATATGTGTTTTAACAGTATTAAATGAATTTACTTATATTCCATGCGAAAGAGTAAGAAATTGTGTTAAGCTCGTCGTATCTATCAAGGTAAATAACTGAGGCATTTATGAAAATTCACTTATAATTATCTTTCAATCCATATGAAAATTCATTAGCGTCTATGGTGTCTAATATTTTATTCTTCAGCATAGTCGTTTCATGTCAGAATAGGCAGCCCTAATGCGATTATAACCCATGAAAAATATCTAACATGCAAAATTCATTATGCTTAATAATAAGCAGAAATATCAAATACAAAATAAGAACTTCACACGTCAAGTCAACCATAATCTCATTCAAGATCAAGAAGTCCACTTCTCCGGTGTACAGAAGTTTCTACTTAAGAATTAGTTTTAATTTCGGCTCATGCTCACAAAGTTCCCATTGAAACTTCTGAATGACGAGTGGATAGGACATTGTAGTAAGTGATTTTCAGAACTTACTTTCTCCTCTTGCGTTTATTTGAACGAGCGTAATATAAACTGACAATGACTGCGAGATGAAATTTCGCTCCTTATCTACTTCTTGACGAAGTTTCTTCTTTAAAACAATGTAGATGTAGGAATACACTGTGTTCCTTTCCTTTCTACCGGAATTCATTGTTCAACAGAGCGGAAAGCATGCATCCCAAAGGTTTTTCTTGAAACTCGCCGAGAAATAAGATTCTGAGCTAACATCCACATTACAATTGAAAGCATTTGTTTTAGCATATAGTGTATCCAAAAGCATCCTCATCCGTTTTCTTACGTAAACACATTAAGTCTCATAAAAATGAGGAGAAACACAGACAGAAATTGCAAACACTCGGCAAAGAGACTTAAGATGTGAATCAGTTAATTAACAATGTAATTACATCATATCCTACCTCCCCTTCTTTATTCCTTAGCTAACTTCGTATGTACCTTGTTACATCTCTATCAAGTTTTAAGTATCTGCGACATACCAAACCTTTTACTACGAGAAACGGCCTATTTTTATAGTAAGATTACAAACAGACCAGCTAGAGAAAGCCTGAGACTATAATTAGCTGAGTTTCTACATTTGAGACAATTTCTTTGGTCATACAGCCTATAGCTTCATGTTTACATTTTATTTCATAGTCATTTAGTGGTCGTCCAAGTGGGTAAAGACAAAGACTGACTTTCGGAAATGTAAATGTTTTAGTTAGGTAGAAGTCGGAGTGCGGTCTAACGCATCGCCTACTTGTTTGTACCTCGTTCCAATCAAAAGTACAGGCGCATGGTGGAAAGCATGGAATTAAGTAGCTATGTACGTACTACCATCTGAAAATGCTTTCCATTCCCATAAAACTTTGCAAACTGAGTTAAAATCAGTAAAGTGTAAACAAAATTTAATCAAATCAAAACAGTTTGACAAAGAATATTAAGTACATGACAATTCTTCACTGTTTCTATTCAATGAGAATTCTATATTTAGAAAGCACAGCAAATGTCCCGCACTCACGGTTTTCTTTAAGTAAATATTCTCCCGAGTGAAAGTATATTGTGTCGTATGTATTTACTAATATAATTCATTCGATCTTGTTAATTTCATGGTCATATGCTTTGGAAAGAAAGCTCTTGAAAATGTTTGCCGACGTCTAACGTTCTAGCATTTAGTATGGCCAAAGTGAAAAAAGCGGGTGCCATTAAAGGTCTTTTCAGAAGAACCTTTAGTCATGTCTAGGAAAACTTTGGTTGAATTTTTCTTTTATTATTTGTGTGCGACTGATATACTTTTTAAAATATGCTTCTCTTTATTTCACATCATAGGATCAAGTAATAAAATGAAAATGACATGGGTTCAAGG
>JAHZMX010003267.1:0-17297 GCA_027743895.1 Seira musarum
TTACGTCTACTTGTAAAATATTGGTGGTGAAAGCACTAAATACTTTTCAAATACTTCTTGCAAAGACGATAATAATACTTACTCCACTGCGTGATGATTCAATTAGAGCCAATGGAATTATTATTGGATGTGCTGAAGCATAAAGTAGCTGAGTATTATTACTATAGCCTTGACTCAATCAATTTGGCAGACTTTTTCAGGAATATTTTTGTTGCGAAATATACTTCTTAAGAAATTTCAGCGAACGATTGATTAGGGTTACAAAAGTTTTGTCAGGTTCTAGGGCTTTCACTGGATTGGACACAGTTTATAAAGTCAAGTCTAACGAAAGCATTCATTTTTTGTGCGTGACGTATGTTTTTAATTGGCATTTAAATTTCGTTTGTAAAGTCAATGAAATCACGTGGCTTTGCTTTGGCTTCCTTGTTCAGTTGCATAATTTGCGTCTTATGTAAATCTGAAACAAATTAAATCAATTACTTAAATCATTATTTTTGTTTTACTTTGCTTGCAAAATTTGTGGGGTGTCTTAGGTTTAAGTCAAAGAAAGTAGTGCACTGTCTTATTTGTATCAGTACGAATAATATGTAGGACTTATATAAGTAAGCCATGTTAGAAAAAAATCTTTGGCTGCAAATGAGAACAGAAGATACCTGTTGATATACATACATTCATATCTACTTGAGAAGGCGGGATACTAATAATGCTTTCACTCACTTACACTCAAAAATGTTTTTCAGTATTAAAAAATTGTTTTTAGAAGTTATTGAAATCTTAAAGTACTCCCACACACTTAAATCTTTAAATGATGTGGTCTTCTGACTTTTTAAAAAGAAAAGCAAGCATATGCATTCTTCCAAATGTTACAGACTGGCGACATAAAAAATTACCAGTAATTTGAGGTTCGACATGCATCATTACGCTACGTCTATCCACCAGAAGACGTTCAAGAAGAACGGATCTACTATTAATCTTTACCGTCATCATCACATCATTTCGTTTGCCTCCCACACACGTTGCGATGTTTGCTGATAAAGAAAAAAAATATAGTGGCTTGGCTTTTGAGTTGACTTTGCCTAGTGAGCAGAGACGAAAAACAAGGTGTAAATTTATTCGGTCTTGTCTTTTGTAGGATGTGGGAGTTCAAGTTTTGTGCAGTATGGCCAATAACGATGATGTAAGTNCACCAGAAGACGTTCAAGAAGAACGGATCTACTATTATCTTTACCGTCATCATCACATCATTTCGTTTGCCTCCCACACACGTTGCGATGTTTGCTGATAAAGAAAAAAAATATAGTGGCTTGGCTTTTGAGTTGACTTTGCCTAGTGAGCAGAGACGAAAAACAAGGTGTAAATTTATTCGGTCTTGTCTTTTGTAGGATGTGGGAGTTCAAGTTTTGTGCAGTATGGCCAATAACGATGATGTAAGTAAGTACCTACCTACATAAGTTTATATGTCAATAATAATGGTTGAGAAAGTGGGACAAAACGGCTAACAAATTTATGCAAATTTTTACAAATTGAATCCCTAATCAAAGTCTTTGGCGGTGCTTTTGTCGTTGATGAAAAAATGGAGGGGAGAGGAACAGCAGGAGATTAATTGAATAATAGGAAACAACGATTGTACACTCAATCACGGGTGAAAGTCATTTGCATAAAGTTAGCATTGCCCGTATACCTAATAACTTTTTTTTTTGTGAATTTTGGAAAACACCACATTTTTTTGTCTGGTATTGCGTTGAAAGCAAAATGTCATTTTACTTTTCCAGAAGTTTACAGAGTGGGAGAAGCATGATGATGATGCAGGTTCTTTTGCTACAAGATTTGTGGAGAGCGTGTGTAAATATGCATATGTAAATGGAAATCTTTGCAAATGACGTCTGACAAATATAGTTTACCTATATAACAATTATGTCAATTCGAATGAACACGATGTTACTGGTATGATGGTCTCTGGAGAGACATGAATTCACCGAAATGAGGATATAAATAGAACTTGACAATAGGAAATTTGATATGCTATATTTATGCAAAGTGTGCGTTAATATAAAAGTCCTATTTTTAGTTTAGAGATATCGTATTTCTTTTACTGTATTTAGCTCTTACATAAAAAGCTTTTAAAAAATGATTCACGATGATGATATGATGATGCTGGCTTTTCACTTGATTCGCAGAATCATCCGGATTAGAAGAATGTTTCAAATTACCCTGGGCAAATTTTTTTTCCCACACACACGCAGTAAAGTATAAAATAAAGAGGATTGAGTATATTTACAGAGAACAATGATGTTCGTTCAAAATTAATTGGAGTAAAAGCAAGACTTCCCAATAACAAAAACCTTTAGGGAAGTAGGGATGACTGGAGTTTTTAAGCTTCCATATGCCAGGGAAAAGTAGGCTCACAGCACCAGCGGAGCATACGTTAGTTTTTATTTTTATTAAAAGTTGACGGAATAAAAAAAATCTTGTCAACCAAGCCACACCAGCGGTTGGTCTTTCACTACACAAAACTCAATAACGGTACACGTATTATCTTAGAAGCATTTGTTAACAGAGTCGACTCAATAGTCTATGAGTAGGCTTCTGTGTACAATTTCACCAAAGGTTTCTGGGAATCTGTTCTGGTGTGGTGGATGGATGACGATGATGATGAAGAAGAAGAAAGTCTAAAGTAAAAGTGGCCAATAAAGACGAAATTCTTGTGGAGTCTCACTCGCACAATAGACTGAAAAAAATGGTATGAAGGGAGCAATAATGCATTTTTCTTCCAGATGCATGGATATCATATGTATGTAATCTTTTTTTGGTGTGTGTCAAGTCGAAGTCAAGTCAAGATTGCTCCACATTCTGAATGTTCTTCCAAGCAAACCAAACTACATTTACTCTGATGCTTATGGACTTATTTACTGTTCATGATATCCATGTTAGATGTAAAAAAGAAACACTTTGTTTTTCTGGATAAACTGATGAAGTGAGTGTGAGACTGGAAATGACGCAATTACATTTGCGACAGAGAGAAAAAAAACATCTCTGGTACGACGTAAGTAATTCGTGCACACTACATGTCAACGTTTGTCTCATCAAGAACCTATTGTTCAATTAAGAAAAAGAAAATCTGAAGGTGGTCGTGTGGGTTGATGTAATAAATGATTGAGAAAATTGAAAAAGCCAAGTAGGTAATTAAGAAATTTAAGGAACAACCCATGCAACGCATCTGAAAATCCGTCTGGATTGTTTTCTTTCCAGAGAAAATCAATCCCCCAAAATGGTTACATTCCACTATGCTTTCCACTTGACTTCTCTTCTCCTCTCTTTTGTTTATTTTGCGTCTATTTTTATTTAATTATTTTATTTTTAGCCCAGCACTACGGTGTCAAACGCCTTTTTGAATCCGTAAAAGTTTTGGTTTGACAAAATGAAAAAAAAAAATACTCATGACTTGGCTTTGGCTTCTTGGTATGGGATGCAGAAAAGAACAGAAATTTCAACGTTTTTTACGTCCACAGATTTTTGCTCCCTGACATTATTCTCCAGCTGTAGAAAAGCTTCGCAGAGTAGGCATCTAGCTCATGTGTTGTGTTAAATGAGGGAGGAGCAGAAAACAGCATATTTCCAGCTCTTCTTCTTTATCCAACATTTACCACTACTGCATGCCATGCCACACCACCAACATCACACCAGTACTAGCAGCAGACTCAGACGAGAATAAGAGTAAAAAAGAGCGAAACGAGTTACATGTACATTCATGAGCTTTTCTTTATGTCATATAGCTTGAAGCTTGGGAAAAAGGTGACTATCGTGAGACTTTGCTTTCACTTCAGAAAGCCATCCAACTCCCTTTTTCTCGCCTTCACTCCATACCACAAGACCACATTCAACAAATAGCTTGTTACAAATATCTCACACGGTTAGGTAGGTAGTTGGTGGCTGTGTTATTAAATCTTTTTCTTTCCTTTTTTTCTTCGTCGTAACCTAACCCCTCGTACACGCTTGTCATAATGTAATCATATCTATTTACATCATTTCCCTAAAACGCATTAAGTGAAAGCGACGGTACCAGAAAAATAGAAAAGCGTGCTGCAATCTTCATTACGCATTATTCTAAACTGTTTATATTGTAGTTCGAATAAATTGAAAAGTAAATATTAACATTTTTGAATACCTTAGATAAGTAAGTGTCCCATGTGTGGAGTAAAAAAATCCATTGATTAGCTGAGGTACATGAAGATACTGAAGGATTTTATTAAAATTTTTATTTAAAAAATTGAAAGAAATGCAAAATCACAGATAAGATATTGCCCATTCATTGACACCACAAGTACAACAATTACAGTCTAGGGGGCATGGACAATGGACATGAGATTTACAAGGATTTACATCACATTCACACGAGCACGCACACTACAGATCATGGAATTCATAGTCCCTAGTTAAATTTTTTCACTAAAATGGTTCTATTTCACACACAGCTGTTCACACCGAAAGAGAATCTTGATGATGATGATACTTACGAGTGCCTCAAAAGAAAGAAAAAAACTCAACTGTTGCCTACATGCACCCCCTACTCTTGTCTCTTTCTCCTCTATGAACTTTTTTTTATGATATGATGAATCTCCAGTGAATGTCAGTCTGTAATACTTATAGTACTACTACAAACCACTTACTTTCACTCGTTTTCTTCCAAGGAGTCAAACATGACTTGGAAAAAGTATGGCTAATTAAGGGGAATAACAGTTTTCCTCCAAAAAAATGGGAAAGCTATAAAGCCAACTTTGCGATTTGCAACAACCTCTTTTCCTTTGCTCGTTTTTTTTGGTCACACTTTTTCCTTGGGAAAACTTTTTTTTTCCAGTTTCAGAGGACAACCCTTGCTTGTGGAATGAGCTGAAGTGAACTGAATAAGGAGGTGTGTGAGTAAGTGAAGTGAGTGTGTTTCGTTTCGTGATGATGAGAAAGGAACGAGTTGTGTGAGAGTGTGTGTTGTATAGATCTGCTGCTGCCGCGACTAACTGGCACGCTGGATTCTCCAGCAGCTTTCTTTACCTTATCTTCAGCAGCCCTTTTTCACTCACTCTAACTGAACTCAACATGTTCTTCTCTTGTTTCTCTTAAGTTCTACTTGATCTATCTATGCGTGTGAGTGAGAGAGTAAACGAGTGAGTAGCACTTTAAAGCTTGCTCCTCTTTTACTTCCATTCAATCTATGATGCAATGTGGAAAGAAAAGTGGGAGAAACATTGCATTATATGGGGAAAGAGGTACAAAGTAAGAAACGAGGATCTGTGGAGTTTGTTCAAGTGAGTGAGTGAGTGTGTGTGTAACGCTAAAAAACGCTGAAGAGAAGAAGACGAAGAAGAAGTATGGAAAAAACAACATTGCTAATAATACCAGCTTTCTGTTTTTCATATCCATCTACTAACTCTCTCCTCTTCTTATTCTCTTTTCCAAGTTAATCTAAAGCCCACACACACATACAAATTCATCCTAAACTTTTTTAATACATTTTTCCATATTTCTTTTATTTTTTTGCCCTTTGCCTCCTTACTTACGATGAAATACGAGATCTACTTTTTGGATTCAAAGGAGAGAAGGAGATGCCCATAAAAAATGAAATTAGAGAAAGAGAGAAGAAGAATGAGAAAAGAAAGCCGATGCTGAAATGAAATACTTTGCATGCATGCCTTTTATTTTCCTTTGAAAGGAACTCATGTGAGCCCTGTAATATATATTAGAGGTGGACAAAAGCACCTTGTCCAATTTTTTTCTTCTTTTGTTGTTCAATTCTCGTTTGTGCTCCACCTAATTTATCCTTCCTTCTCGCACTGCTCAATTATTCCTTTTAAAAGGTTCAATATGCATGGTCACATTGATGAATCAAATTGCAGTGGACGTGAAATTTATAAAAGACGATTATTATTAGCTTTTTATAAATTCATTCCTTGCTTAGAATTGACTCGTGAGTGTGATTGAAAGCAATACAAATATTATGAGTCTCATGATACCCCGGGAGTCGTCGTGTCACAATCAGCTATGACTACGACAGCTATGATACGTCTTCTAACTCTTCTTGTTAGGCAATATCAACTTGAAACAAATGGGTGGTCTCTCCGTCATTTACGTTTTTGATTACTTTGACAATGGGGCCCACCACCACTGACATAGATGATCGTTCGTGATCGTAATCAAGGCAAAGTATTAGGTTTGGTTTTAGGCTAGGCATGGCATATGTATACATGTTTATTTATTGGAATTATAAAAATGTCATATGAAACTATTATCGTGCAAATGACGTGCCCTAACGATAAGTATCGCTTGTCTCTTTTCTAGTCTAAGACAAGACAGCGCAGCGACAGCCAACAATGGATTTAGTAAGCCAACAACTTCGACATGGTACTATGAACTTTAGTGAGCCAAGGCAGTTGCAATCATTTCATAGTCATGGATGATTTTAGTATAAAAAAAATTTTGTGTTTGGTGTTTTTCAGAGAAAGGGTCACCACCAACACCACAACATCATTATGAAACCACTACGAAAAGGAAACAAGGAACAAACGAGGTTTTTAGTAGGTGGGCATCATCATGCATGCATGCAAGGCATGACATGACTGGAAGTTTGGAATTGGAAATAATGTCCGTATGCGCTTTGGTATATGTGTGACTATAACAAGCATTTTTCCAGAGTCTGCACACTTGCTTGCTTGCTCACAATTCGCAAAAGGCGAAAATATTTGGGGAAAAGACTTGAGCTAAGGATGCTGGTCTAGAGGGAAAGGCTTTCATTCGTGCTTTCTCCCTGCGAATGTACCTAGTCCAATGTTCTCCTGTGAGCTTCGTTCGTTCGCTTGTCTGCTATTCCTCCATAATAATGATTATTTACTCTAAATCGCGCCATATGGTGCGGGAAGGAAAATCGGTGCCTTCAGGAGGAACGCAAATGAAAGGGAAAAAGAAGAACGACGGAGAAAGACTTTCTCTCTCACTCTCACATTGCTCTCAACGGATTTCGAGAAGATTTCATGATGCGAATGGAAAAGTGAGAGACTTAAACCCTAAAATCGCTGTTTTTTCATCTCCAACGATGTTCCAACATACGAACAAATCATTCTCGAAATAGCCATGCATGTAATGCAATCCGCCAATTTTGTAAAAGGGAAATGGAGAGTTGCATTTATTCCGCTGAAGTCATAGGAGGAGGAGGTCTAATTGCATTACAACTGCTATCCCCAGAGCGCTTGGAAGTTGTTGACATTTAAAAAGAGAAACAGCGTTGAGTTCCAAAACAAGAAGAGAGTGAGTGATCCGGTGTCTGGTGGAAAATGAATGTCCTATCTTTATCTTCTACTTTAAGATAAAAAATAAAGTCAGAAAGATGACGCCCTCATTTCAGCTTTATTGATGTATGTCATTACCGGTACAAATGCAGCCCTTATTTCCAAAATAAGTACGTGTATAGATGAGAGTAATGCAATTAAAGAAGATTAAAGGGAGATTCTTGAACTTTCTTGAAGAATTAGAAAAGTGTGGAAGCCTTTGTGGAAATAAAACACTTACGTATAGGTATGTATTTCCAAATTGTTTTAAAAATGAAGTAAGAGTGTTGCTGCGATATTTTGCCTCCCACGCTTTCGGAACCAAGTACGAATAAAGTTCACGTCAAATCCAAGCTTCATGTCTAATGGCATATTTTACGTTTAAAAACGGGTCGTATTTCACCATTATGATGTTTAACAAACATTTTCATATTCGAATACATATTTACAATTAAGGTTTCATGAGGTTTTTTATATGTCAAGAAATCATACTAATTTCCGTTTAGGTATTTGTAACTTTAACTGTAACATGTCACTAAAAAAGTAAAATAACAAAGTTTCAGATTCTGGATGAATTATTTGGAAGAATATGGGGGCGTAATAAAAGATGAAAATCATATACCAAGAATTTCTCGTATAAAACGCGTAATGAAAAGAAGAAGTAATGTTTTTGTCAAGCTCTTAAGAAGCTGTAGTGTGTGAGAAAAGGAGACAAAGCAAACTGTTTCCTCTCTTTCCTCATTAAAGACAATGTCAATCTTTATGCTGCTTCTGTTCTGTTGTCATCGTCCTTTGACTGACGGAAATTATCGGCAGCAGTAGTGTGGAAAATGCATCGATTAAGGAGGAAAATGCTCCTCTTTGGAAGATGATTACATGTACTTGCTTAAGTCAATGAGCTAGAACAAGAGGATAGAGAAAGGATCAAGTTAATACGACTTTCTTCCGTCCTTTCCTTCTCATTACCTCAACAAGCAGTGCAAGGAAATGAATGTTGTTTTCGGAATCTGGTATGCGATGACGGAAAAGCGGAAACGTGTGGGTTGATATTGCTCTCGCTGTCATAAGTGAGAAATTTGAGAAATGCTGGAGACGAGATTTTGTTTATACTTTGTATACCATACAGACTTTGTTTAATAGGAATTGGATCAAGTTAATCAGAATAAAACTTTACACGCCTTATTTTTAGAATGCTAAATACAGACTTTTACAATCTAAACATTTGAAGAACTTTCTCTTGATCCACATAAACTTTGAAGCAAAAAAAGTTGGAATTTAAGCAATGTAAAATTGGCCTTTCCGGTAATCCTACAAATAAAAGTGCGCACAAGACAAATCCTCGTAGAAGTGTAAAAGAATTTAATAAAACATAGTTTTCGAATTGAAATATAAAATTTAGGTTTAAAACAAATTATAATTAATTATTTGTACAGGTACATATGAAATTCAAAAACTAATATACATAATGAAATGAAGCTAGGAAAAATTTACAGATGAAACAAATTATCAAATCAAAGGAATGAACTAAAGTAAAAAATGAAAATTGTTTGTAGCCAATATCTTGGAATCTTTGACCTTAGACTGTCCGTGAAGAATTTCAAATTCATATAAAATTTATGCTGCGAGATTATCAACGTTTTAACGGCTTAATCTAGTTCCCCCAGAGTTTGCATTGGCACTAATTAAAAAACACAAGTAAAAATTAATTCCAATAAAATACGTTTGTTCTTTAATGAAAGCAATTTTCGCAATTTCGACTTGCCATCGTAAGTTCCTTAAACGCTCGGTGATATGAGTCGGAGTACTACTTGGGGTGCGGATCCTTCCAAAATGCGGAGACGATGTCTCTTCCGTTCTTCCACTTCTTCCACTCATCACTGATGACGCTGGGGACGAAGTTGATGGGACGGATCCGATCCGATAGTTTCCAAAATCGTTTCTGTGTGACGCATTGAAAAATGAATTAGGAGTTGAACGGGGTGTGCCAGTTGTATTGATGACCTGGGATTCGGGGAATGATGGTTCCCGATTAGTTTGGAATAGCGGTGGACTTGGCGATTCTGCAAAAAATGGCTGTACGAGGACGTTTGGCCTTGCGGCGGGTTGAGGTTGAGGCGGTGGTTTGAAAAATCCAAGCGAATTATTTCCTTCCGTGGGTGTAGAAGTAGTTGTAATGGGGCTAATCGGATTCGCATTTAGTTGTCTACAACAAAATAATAACAATTAATAGGTTCAATATGAACAAAATTTTCTATTTCACAGTAAGTGACAACTGGCACAATGGACTCGACGATGAACAGAAACGAAAATAAATTCGGCTTACTTCACCAAAGCATCCTTTTCACGCTGCAAATCTTCCATTTGTTTCATCAAACCTTCCCGTTCACGCTTTAACGTATCATTTTCATTTCGCAAATTTGTGGCCTCTGCCTTTAAAGCTGTAACTTCAGATCTTAATGATTTGCTTGCATCGTACTGCAAAAACAAAAAAAAAAACATATATATTATGTGATGAAGCGAAATGACGGAAATATGAGCAACGGTTGAAAAATGAATGTAAATATATTCTTGGATTGTCAAAATTTTTATACCAATTGCCTACAGATACGAAGAGCATCCTGCTGAACATTTCGCTGGAAATTAATGATCTGCAACCATTTTTTAATACTGTCCATGGAGTCCTTGAAATTTTTCAATAATGTTCCAACATCCGTGAACATTGCTCTCAACTCCGGACTGGCTTCTGCATTCATCTCCATCAACTTACAACCTGTTTCACAGCTACACCTGCCGCTAGTTCCTATATGCAGGAACAAATTACATAATTAAAATATACTGTCTCAATTTCAATCAAACATGAAATCATCTCTAAATCGGTTGATGGGAGATCTTTATTTCAAATATGTAATACTTACGTGCTACACAATTAAAACAAAAAAGCCTTCCACATTGAGACATAAAATATCTCCGAGATTGATCTTGGTTGAGTCGCGGCCAATTCCCACATGTAAAACAATGCGCGAATTCCATTTTGTCTAATTACCACTAAAAATAAGTACTTGATTAAATGTCCACGAATGCAAGGTTTAATGCAAGGTGTAGCAAAAAAAAAACTTTAAAAAACTCTAAAACTGAAAACAAAGGGTTTTGTTGACTTCGAATTTATGTTCGTGAACAAATCAAACGAAAAATAATTTGGTTTCTTGCATTCTGAAATCTGAACTGAAATCAAACTCAACAGAAATGCTTTTCCTAGCTAGTCGCTTTGAACAAGGCTTTTGCTTTCTCTTTCCGCAAAAGCAACAAGGAGAGAGCAACGAAGGAAAGGCATAATAAAAGCACTTTTCAGCGGGAAAGTTCAAGTTTGATTTTAAATTGGGTGAAAGTATGAAAGGATTTGTGCTCGAGCTCAAGCTTTGCTTTCCATGTTTGATAGGTTCCCTTGATAAAAGAAAGGTATGAATGAAAACGCAAAAAACACTTTCCACTTCCACCCTTGCCTTGCGCTCTAAGATGGGACAATTAAAATAATGCAAAACATGTCTTCAAGTATGTAATTCGATTAAATATGTATTATGCAATATTGATGGTTTTAAAATCGAATTAATGATTCGTTAACGTCAGGCAATCGAGTCAATATGCTAATGCTGATGTCATATATGCGATGCCGAAAATACCACTGCAGAAAATTTAAACTAAAAAAGCTAAATAGACAAAAGATGGGATGATGTGATTTCATTTTTAAAATTTAATGCTGTATTATTATCCCTTACATACATATTCGTATTTTCTCCTAAAATATTCCTAATTAATAAAGCGAAAGTTCGCGTGATTTATCGAAAAGATTATTCACTCATTCATACAAAAAATTTTAAGACTTTAATTAATTTCACGAAAATAAAGGCTAATTTTGAAAAGAACTCGGAGAAATAGGGATCATTGAATTAAAATTAGCTTATGAAAAACCTCAAATTATTATACGGAGAAAGAAACACATGATCACACATTGTTGTGGCTTCACATGAAACAGCATTTTGTCAGTATCCTAAAAATTATTTCTCATTAACACATACACTCAGATTTGATTATTTCTTACTTCCCTAATTTAAGTTTAAAATAAGAATTATAAATTTCTTGATAGAAGGGTGCAATTATTTTATCTGATCTATATTCTTCTTATTCTTCATTTAATGATGTAACATTATCATATACAATATACCAATGGGTGAGTTACAATCATACTTAGAAAAGCTGGAAGTTTCTTTGATGACAACAAATATCCCTTGGAGTAAGGCAACACAAAAATTACGCGTGAAGGTTACACGAAAATGTTCAATCCTTACTTTCAATTATAGAATCTTAACTAACCATGTTCACGTTCGTCTTGAAATTCATATTAGATAATAACAAATGGTTGCTCCGTAGAAGGGATCTTTAAGTGTTTATAAATGTGAATATTTGATTGGATTGAATTACATTTAAATTACTCTTATGATATCCGTTGATTGATAAATCTGGAAATTCCTTCAAAATCAAATCAGAACTTATTGCGGACGTTTAGAAACCGTGGACTTTAAGTTGCTGGGGCTTGGCGAGACCGGTTTTAGTGAGCCACTGGCAAATGTTCTCACGTTGATCGCCTTGAAGCTGCAAAACTTCTCCGTACTCAGGGTGCTCCACCACGGTTCCGTTGCAGGCAAATTCCTGAACAGAAAGGAAAATCAGAGTTAAAATACAACTATAGAAAATTTTTAATTACGGAGGTTCTTGGGCACATGTTAAATTAACATTTAGTTTTATAAAAAAAACTCAGCAATCAAAGAATCGAAACTAATAAATTCAACATCCAAAATATGAGACAAAATAGAAAACAATTGACACAACACATTATTTAACAAAGGAAAGTGTTAATTTCTAATGAATTTTAGGGTAACTTACCGAATGTTTTCAGGTTTTCGATATTCGACATGGCTTGGTGACCACCCAGTTACAAAAATTTGTTTTTTTCTCGCGCACTCACAACTTTTTCGATCTTTTTTGTGCTCAGATGATTACTTTGATTGACAAGAAAGACAAAATAAAAAATAAAATATTTTGTTGTGGATTTGAAAGTTTGGCGAAAACTTTCTTGCCTTTTCAACTTCTAAATATTCTTTTACGACTAAAGACCCCACAAAGATTTAATTATCAAAAATGAGTAATCTTTATTTTAATTTTTACGTTGAACTAGCCCAACCAAACTCCTGAGTAAATATGGTACTTTATCCAAGAAAAAGGAAGGAAATTTACCAGAACAAGAAGCGAAAATGAAATTTTTGTATCACGTCCATATATAGTTTTTATTTGAGAAAGGCTATGATTATAATCTTGAATTAACAGGACAGAATACCAAAAAATGTATGACTCGACTACTCTTCTTTTTCCAATGCATGCATAATGCATAGGCAGGATGGTGATTTGTGTTTATAGCATTGGATCAACAACAATGAAAGAATTCTATTGAGATCGAGAACGTGAGAAGGTGGAATGAAATACATAGATCGGATGAATAGTATGAATACGTTCATTGCGTTCACTATACTATAACAACGTTATGGGAAATTGGGAAAAATGACACGAATGAATTTATTGTGGAGCAGAATATATGGAGAGGAGTGAGAAGATGACGTACTGCATGTATGCTTATAACACGTTGATCAGCTAATTCGCTAGAAGTTCAGGGAACGGGCTAGAATGTATGCCCTTGGTTTGTTTTACGCGTGGGCTAGGATGGCTGTATTGCTAAGCATGAAATATTTTGCCAGCCAGGTGCACACAGCCTCACTTTCAAAAAGCGCATGAAGAAGACACATTCGATTCGAATCACATGACACATAGCTTTTTTTGCATCAGCCCATGAAATTGAATCATCCTTGCTCTTGCTCTATGTCATCCCTTGATCACATTCCATTAGATCTGTTCATTTAATTGTCAACTTTATGTGCTATTATGTAAGTAATTAACATCTCTTATTAAGATTTCAGTGATTGAATTGGTATAAGACGAGAGAGAAATTCAAATATGTACACATATTTTTGGAGCTATAGTTGGTTCTTTTATGATATGGACCAAAAATAAAGTCAATGAAGCATAAATGAAGTCACTATATATTAATTAATTGTTTTAATTGCACTGTCTTTAAAATCGTGTGATTGATTCGGAATTCACTTGTAGATTTTATCCATTTCTTCCTCATTGTTCATAATCTCTTTGTCATGATGAGCCATAACATTTGATAGAACTGAACAAAAGATGTCGGGCTGGTCATTGGCAGTGTAACTTGCATGGCCTAAGATTCTTTGTTGAACTGAAGTGGGTAAGTCACCATCTCACCAATTCACCAATTGTCTCTCTTCTTAACCACCTTTTCGTTGTCGTTAGTAAAGAAATACATAAGTTACGATTTGGTACAAGACGGGACATATCTTGGCTTGTTGTGTGTGAATAAACGTGAACATTTTTTCTATTTATTTGTACTTATGCAAATCCATAATATAATTGAACATGAAATTAGGAAACTAGCGTCAATATCACTATAATTTTTTTTAAATGTCATGATGGCTCAAGGTATTTAACCTTTGAACCCTGAACAGGTTTCTATTCTAATCGATTTTTCATTGATTTCAACCATCCTACGGTAACAGCAATGGAAGCAACGAGAGCTCCAGCCATGACAGTTTTAAAGATGGTGGTTGATTTTCCTCGTATCTCAAAGAGATGAAGGTATTTCATGAAATTTGCAATGATTTGCATATTCTTTTGACTGTAGGGTGGGTATCTAGCACCATAGATCTTATCTCCAAGTTTGGAAAAAGATCTTTGCAGCACACTTTTCTTGTGGACGAATGTTTCGTATGAATATTTTCCGTGATAACGACCAATGCCTAAAAATAGTAAAAATGAATATAAAAATATATGTGTCAAACCAAAATGTTTCATATTTATATTTAGTTCTCTTTAATATCATACCTGAATCACCGACACCTCCAAATGGAAGCCCTTCCCAACCATTCTGAACTACTACATCATTGCAACAGACTGCTCCACTCGAAGTCTTCTCTAAAAAGTAATCAAGCGTCTTTTGATTTTTTGAAAACACGTATAAAGCCAGTGGTTTGGGTCTGTAAATTTTAACATTTATATGATGACTTTATTCGTCCATATCTTCGAAATATGAAGGTAAGTCTTAAATAATCATTTGTTACCTTGCCCTAATAAATTTAAGGGCTTCCTCTTTAGAGTTCACACTAATGATAGGTAAAATCGGACCGAATAATTCTTCACTCATCAAAGAATCTGAATCTTTGACATCCTCTTTAAAATGTTAAGAAAACAATATTAATCATAGTTTTTTAGTATTTGAAAAATGCATAACCCAAATCAAATTACCAACTATTGTTGGGGCAATGAATAGGTCGTCTTCATTGGTTTCACCACCGTGTACAACTTTGCCAGAGGTTTCCTTCAAAAGCTTTTGTAAGCGAAGAAAGTTAGTTTTATTAATTATTCTTGGGAGATCGGGACTAGATTTCGGGTTTTCCGTGTACCACTGCTTTATCACTTCCTTGGCTTGAGCAACAAATTTTGCTTGAATAGATTTAGAACAAAGAATGTAATCTGGAGCAATACTATAAAAATGAGTAAAAACAAAATTACTTGCGATTTCTTAAATGTAAGATGCAGTTATAAAAATGTGTACATTTAAAAGCTAGTTGGTCAAACCACTCACCAAGTCTGTCCAAGATTAACACATTTTCCTACAAAAAAATACAAAATATGAAATACATACTGTAACAACATTAAAACTAAAAATGGTAAAGAAATGAAGATTTTCACGTTACCCCAAATGATCCTTCTAGCTGTAATTTCAATATCACAGTTGTCATCAATGTAGACAGGACTAAAATATAAATAATTATCAATCACATTATCAGAACACTTGCTCAACTTACACTTTGAGGTAATCTTGATTTGCTATTTGAACTCACCTCTTTCCTCCAAGTTCCAAAGTTACTGGAGTAAGATGTTTTGCCGCAGCTTGCATGACGCACTTTCCTATCCTAGTTGAAGACGTCGCAAAAATGTAGTCGAATTTATTTTCCAAGAGCTCAATGGTCTCAGGAGCTGCGCCAAGAACCACACGGAATGTCGACTAAATAAATCAAATTGATTCTGATAATATAACTTTACGACAAGTTAATCTGTTAATCTTCTAGCGGTATCAATCATTCTAATTCTAAGGTGTACAGTTACATCCTTACATTGTCAAGATATTTTGGAACAAGTTCGTTTAACAAAGACGCGACGTTTGGCGAATGTTCAGATGGTTTGATAATGGCACAGTTGCCTAAATGAAAAAAAGTGTCGATAATTTAGTATCTGTAACTCATGGCCAGTCCATTTGTTTGTAAGTAAAATTATTACCGGCGGCAATAGCCCCTACAAGAGGTTGCAGTAAAAGCAGAATGGGATAATTCCATGCCCCAATAATTAAAACAACGCCGTAAGGATCGTGTTTCACGAAGGCCTTGTCGAGTGGCAAAAGAAGGTTGAAAGGCATGCTTTCATTTTTCATCCAATCCTTTAATTCTCTTATTGTCCCGGAAAGTTCACCTTTCAACAATTCGAGTTCATAGCTTGCCCCTAGAATTATCACATTTGTTAATCATACTCACTAAACACACTAGCAAGAATAATATATTAATGCTTATCTATTTCATATTTCGTTTCTTACCTTCCATCTTAGATTTCCTCATGTCCTTATGTACAGCATCCAAAAGCCGATCCGTATTTTCATCCACGAGTTTATACATAGCTTTCAATTGTTGCATTCTGAATTCCACAGGTAAAGTTCGGCCTGTCTCAAAGGACTCACGAAGTTCTTCAATAATCTTTGAATAATTATATGCGCAACGTTAATTTAAAATTTTAAAGTGTGGAAAAAATTTGGGAAAACTTTCTTTACCTTTGAATACGGATTCGTATTCGCACTGTCTCCATTTCCAGTAGTCGCCATTTTAAACGTGCAGGGAAAGTTTTCTAAAATTAACGAAAATAAGTAAAAAAGTAAATGAAAGGCCTAATCAAATTTTACAAGATCATTACGTGAAGATGACTCATGAGTCTCGACTCACCCGTGCCAAAAATACCAATTTTATTTCAAAGATGTTCAGACTTTGTTTTTATGAACTTTGCTGATGGAACTTTAGCGAAGTGAACAAGTTAAAGGAATCATTAAAGCTGCCACAAATAAAATGATTCATGCATACATCATATCAGAGAGGCACATTCCCGAAATTGTGTGTATTATATTATGAGTGCTCAAAATAGTAATAAACATTCAGGGAAGTCGCCTGATCAAAATGTACATTTAAGTCAAGCTTAAATACGGTTAGTTATGTTACCTCTATAAAACTGTGAACTTTGCATCTATCAAGTGAGAATAAATATATTTTTATAAATTATGTAGATTAGTGTTATAAAGCGTGAAGTGAGATATGATTTTTTTTTCTTTTTGTTCGAATCAAATGAAATCGATCATGTCACGCAACGCATCATGTTTAGATATAGAAAGGAAGGTCAAATAAAGAACGAAATATTTTTATCTCATTATATCATGAGCGCATGTATTTTTCATACTATTCGTTATCAGTCGACTCTTGGACCATAAATCAAATGCATCACTTGACTTTTAAACCAGATTGAAAATGAAGCTGGAGAATCAAATTGACCATTGGTTATTATATCGTTTTTCTGGAAGAGTTCAATAGTCGCATATCAATAACAACTTGCTAGCTCTCTATGACACATTGTACATTTACGAAAGGAACAATTAAAACAGTACAACTTACGAGGAAAGTACAAGGTCGATTGCTCTCAGATTTTCAAAGTGTTAACATAGGTAGATAGCCCTTGAAAAATTATATATTTTTGCCAAGTTTTACT